>DWNE01000010.1:0-59274 GCA_018249875.1 Cecropterus toxeus
TCAAAAGTTAGAGGGGGGGGTGGGGGGACACTCATTTTACGGCTTTGAAAGGGCTTATCTCTCAAACAATACACTTTGAGAAAAAATGGTTTTAGAAACCTCCATGTCATTTTTGAAGACCTTTCTATAGACTACCCACACGCTTATGTAATATGAAAAAAAAATTGAGTTTCAGTTCCATGTATGGGGAGCCCCCCTTAATTTAATATTTTTTTTATATTTGTACATAATTCGGAAAGCGGTTAACAGAATACACTTACCTAACAAGTTTCAACTCTGTAGTCTTAAGTTTCCGAGTAAAATGGCTGTGACATACGGACAGACATGAAAAATCTTTAAGGGTTCCGATTTTTGCCATTTGGTTACGGAACCCTAAAAAGTAAAAATTAAAAGAGCATGCAGGCTCTATCAGTAATTTATATAAATGATCTAACAGGGGATAAAAAAGACAGATGTTTTTCTTATTCTATATGTTCACAAAGAACGGAATAATTACTTCGTTTTAATCTCTTATAAATAATAATAATAATAATAAATGAATAATAAGCTCCTTTCACTACTTCATAACGTCCATAAAAAATATGGAAGCATTCATTTTACCATTATTCTGATTTTCAACTTCAGATTCTGAATCTGAACGCACCATATCATGAAACGTCAAAATCTACACAATGTTAATAACTTCACTTTATAATAGCTGTTTTCATACTACAACATAATTTCCTTTTTCATAGCATTGAAACACAGAGCTTATCGAAATCTAGCGTAGAAACGGGCTCTGTGTCATTTGCTGGAAAACCATCAAAGTAAACCGTGTCCGTGTCTTTCACAGCAGTACCAACATAACAGGTCAAACACAATAAAGAATCGTTTTAAATAGGTAATAAAAAAATATTGCAAAATTAAATATATTACATTCAAAACTTCAGCTAATATGATAAATATTGTAATAGTTAAAATTACAAATACTTACATGATTTTGTAGTAACTAGGTCAACTTATTTTATCTTGTATTTTACAATTCAGAAAGAGACAAACTTATGTATAAGAACAGTAGAACCGAGCGCCACATTGCCTATGACGCCCCATCGCGGAATGTACAGTTTATAATGTTGGCAGCACTACTTTAGTTCACCATCGCGACCGCAACGCAGCGTTGGCGTCGTGCAACACCTTTCATTGTATTGACTATTGACTGATTCTGAACACAGAGAATAATGTATAAACCTAATTTATCGTTTTATTGTCTTAGTTCTTGTTGAAATATATTGTAGTATATCTTAGTTTAAGTGTAAATATGCCTCCGTTTACGTAAATGTGAAAGAAGACTGCCCGTCGAGTGCTACGCGGCCATTTTACTTGCAATGCGGCAACGGTGTACGATCCGCCATTGGAAACGGCCAGTGTCTTTTTCTGAGTGCAAGATTCGTATTTTGCCGATTTATTCGGCATAGAAATATCGGATAACCATGTGTGATAAAAGTGTAGTGCGGACTTTTGTGTAGTGAAGCACGGTGGTCGGGTGATTTGAATAATGTGCGAACGATGGAAAACGAAGTGAAGCAGCGCAATCAGAGAAACAGGCGAAGGGAGAGGGCACAGCGCATGCAAGCACAGCGTGAGAGTAAAGTTAAGGATGGGGACAGCGGCGAGGATGAGTCTCCGGCGCGAGAGAAGCCTCCTCGTCCTCCTGCCCGGAGAAAAAAGTCCAAGGAACCCCTTGGCGAGGAGGACATCATTGATG
Source organism: Cecropterus toxeus (assembly GCA_018249875.1). Taxonomy (NCBI): domain Eukaryota; kingdom Metazoa; phylum Arthropoda; class Insecta; order Lepidoptera; family Hesperiidae; genus Cecropterus; species Cecropterus toxeus. Next base: position 1,745 of record DWNE01000010.1, read on the forward strand.
GCTTTGCCATAATGGCATTTCGCACCTATGAAGATCTTGAGGTGAGGTTAACATAATAATCCTTATGGCCTAACAACGCTGAAACCTAAATAAAACCTTTGTCACCACTCCTACTACTCATCTACTACTATACCAAAGAGGCTCAAGCACCCATTTTGTTTGTTTATATATTTACATTTAATGCTTGAAGACTAAAATTAGATGGGATTTTTGATTGCATTCTATAAACAAAGTTTCGGTATTGGATGAAGTATTGTTGAGTAATTACTCCTAATATTATGGTTCATATAAGCCTATGCGCGTTATATGGTGAATATTTTCAGTATCCTGTCTCTTTCTGTTGCCCATTTGTACTGATTTGAGGTGGTTTCAACGTTTTATTTATCAATTGATCTTATTTTCTTATAAATTACCATGAAACAGTGAACTGTAATTATTGTTGGACATCGTCTCGGAAGTGCATTGACCTATTGAATGAACCCCCAAGTGACTGTATTTGCAGATGAAGTCAACATTAATTTCGTGTGGCATTAGTGAAAGTACATTGTAGTTTTTGACTAAGTATTGTATACGAATATAGTTACGTATACAACATTGCATTACGTGGTGTTGATTGGTACATAGATGTAGGTAGATGTAGGCACGTATTATGTGGCGAGCAGCTGACGAGCGCGGCGCCTGGCGGAGCGCGCGCCACCGTCTCAACTTGCACCCGCGGTCTCCCACAAAGTGTAAATTTGGTCTAAGTGGCTTTCGCTCGTTTGTGCTCATTTATCGCGCCGTCCGACGACAATATGCTTTGAACGTTGAAGGCTCGAATGTGCACAATAAAACTACATTCCTCGCTATCGTTCTAAGTTATGGCGACAGCCTCGTCGCTTGTGGCTCGTTCGAGCCGACCGCGTGTATGTTATACGCTGAACAAGTCCCCTTACTCCTATTTAATTCACCACATGCGGTGTACAACGTTTATGCAATTTCTGTTCACAATGGCTATAAGTTAATTTTCATCCTAACAGGTTTTGTAAAAAATATACCAACGAATCCACTGACATATGGCGAATATGCCTCGGCGAGCTGTTTCATAAAATATTGAACATAACAATTACTGTATCGGTATTAACACATGAATGAAGGCGGACCATGTGTTTACAATTATTTACCTGCCATTGTGTAACTTAACTTACGATCATTGGAAGTGTGTTTTGAAGAAGGTTTTACTTTTGTATGTGTGCATTCTTACGCTTTTACGTGTCTGTTTTAACAATAATGTTTTACCTACTAGCTGTTTATTTTACTTAAACTAACAGTTATCTACTGTTTGTTCTTGAATATGTATACTTGATGCTTAGATAAACTCCGCTATTTCAAAACTGAGTAAACCAAAATATACAAATATTTTGTATTTGATCGCCAAAACACGTTTCGTGTGCATTTAAGTTTCGTAAGAACGAAATGAAAGTAGAAAGCATGAACAAAATCCTTAAAAGTCGATGGGTACATGCACTGGACTAGATAATTTAAAAAACATATTATCCTACATTGTAGCATAATATGTTTTTTAAATAGCTCAATAAACGGGGATGCCATTATCGTTATTTACACAATCTTAATAAATTTCGAAACTCGTATTAGGTAATTTACGTAATTCTCTTACGTAAACATATATAAATGGCGAGATTCAACCTCATATTTCTATAATATGTATGCTACTAAATTATAAAAATAAAGTAATCCGTTACATTACATTAGGTAGGTATTACAAATACTTTCATAAAAGTGTTATTCAATTTCAACATACAACATTAAAAGAGAGTATCAAGTATATTGTAGTGGCTATAAAGTGGTTTATGGCTCGAAACTGCGAGCTTATGCAATTGTATTCCGTGGCTACCACGGTATAATTGCTGCGATGAACAGGCTATCCGGAGCAATACGAGCGTGACCGTGTCATCTCACGATAGGGCTGCTAACTGGCAATATAACTTATATATTATTGAGTTAATAAGACAATGTAACGGAGTATATTGGTTGATTATAGCTGCGCCGAGATCTAAATGCATAAACAATGTTTTATACTAAACATTACGATCGTACAACGTTTTTATACTAAACAATAGGTACGATTGTCTTATAAGTGTCGTTTAAAATTACTCAGTGCTAACATATTTTAAACTTTGATAACATCCTAAGAAAAGGCTTTATCTAACTTATTTAAACCTGAGCGCGTAAAAGTAACTGAAATACGTATTAAAGGTGTAATTGTTATGACAACAAAAATGAAATAGACTTGTTTCACAATGACATATGACTCCATATTGAGGTGAGTAGCGGATCACGTTCCGTTATCCGAGTTACTGGACATCGCTCCTAATGCTGGGAATTTATAAAGTTCCGAACAACTATCAACCCTAACATAGCGGCCAACTTTAAAGACAATAAGTACAAGGCTAATAGTTTTCCCACGCTACACTCGCTACCCGATTTACGTCGAGCACCAAAGCGAATAACGACAAATAGAAGTAACACCTTCTACCGCCCCATCGCATTTTTCTTACACAAAACTGTTTATACCAATAATTAGTATAATTTCGGTAAAATAAAGATAATTTGCATTTTATAATCTCATAAATAACCGAGCGTAATTAAAGTCGTGAGAACTTGAAATACAAATTTTATATTGTTTACTCAAAAAGTTAGACGACGATGACTACTAAATTTAATAAGTTGAATGTGACAGTTACTACGCTGACGAGAAAACGCAAACTTAGCTTATTAAAATGAAATGTGAGCATGTTCAAAACTAATTTGAAAAGTTTGACAAGTCTCCGTCTACCTGATAAGCATTCTGCGAAGATTGAATGTGGCATGGCAAAGTTTTGATAACTCGTCGCGTTTTTGTCGTAAATAATTATTTTATTACGATAATATTTAAACAGACCTCGCTTAATCCGTCCCTCGCCGGTTATTAATGTGATGCTATTTAAATGAACTGCCTGGTGAACTCATTTGATTAGCCTTTTATTATTTGGTACTCCATAAAACGTTTATTACTGCATTTACTTGTTTATAGCTGAATTTACTGTGGCAAATTAAAAATTAATGTTTAAAGTAGAATTTAAATTTATTTCTATTTAAGTTAATTCTGTAAATAGCTTACGCGCATTTATCCACTGATGTTACGATTATCGTTGCGAATTCCTTATCGTTTCAACCCATACATATTTGACATGCCAACATAGATATGATATTAGCAATACGACAGAGATATCAAACGATTTATTAGGATTAATTATTAAAGTAATGTTGCTTCTAAAGAGCGCCGAGTATCAACATAATAATCATAAAGATACCTTAGTTTATTTACGGGAAATTCTAATGTTACCTATTTTTATGATGAACCTTATACAAAATTAGATACAAAAAGTATAATTCAAGCTGCTGTGGTCCGACGCGTAAGAGTTTACACTTGGTTCGGGCACTTGCGTGTGCTTATACAAAATCAATATCGCTTTAGAAGACGAGCCACGACGATCGGGAGCACCGACCGAGTGTCTCGACGCCCCTAGGCACCCCTATGAGCCATCCCCTTCTAGTTATTCCCTGGAGCTTAGATGTTAGCACTCTGTGACATAAATACTTACCTGGGAAAAGTTTAAACCGCTTTCCTCCGCTTTTATTACCGTTTACGCGTTTTACAATGTTCCCCACTTACCACTTCAATGTCAACAACAATAAGATTTCTTACACAAACAATGTCCTTACATCAAAAGTTTTATGTCCTTCAATAGACTGGTGCTGTTTATGTTCATTTTTATTGTCTATACCTGAGTGTAATCTATCAATCCTTTATTTCTATTTAATTTGTGTTCCATTCTTAAATTATTACAATAACATACAGATGAAATATGACTCTTAAATAGTAAATAATTTTGTAATAATATCATGTAAACCAATAAATTAACCTATAGAGCTATTAGTTAAAGGTAATCATAAATTTTCTCCATATGGTATTACTAATTATTTATTGTATATAATTTATTTGCATGTATTTGCAAGGACAGTAAAAAATAATATTTTGTAAAACTAATATATATGTGAAAATAAGATGGTGTATGTGGTGTATGGTGGTGTGTTAGTCAATCATGCAAGAACCTCTGGTCCAATTTAGTGTACAGATGTAGCTTATTAAACTCATCAGTGTATAGGCTTGTTTTGATTTCAATATTGATCACTATTTAAACATAGCGACTATTTTTGTGACATTACTATACCCTCTGGTTTCAGACAGGTACTTCAGCTAGTATATAAAAAAATATGAATAGAACCCAGCACTGAAAACCAAATCTAAATTGGACTTGTAGTTTTGGAAAACACTGGTAACATTGGTTTGCACAAACATGCTCTCACCCTAAACACATATACCTTCTCCGTACCGTTGTAGGTAAAAATAGGCTTTTGTTCAAATCAATAATACACACATAAAATAATGTATAATAATTATTAAGAATTCAAAATCTCCTTAATATACAATAAATAATAAATAATTATACCTAGATAAAAATATTTCAAGTATAATATAATTTCTCTAAAAGTTGTTACTTAGTTGCTTTAGTAGTCATTTGGTAGAAATTGATACATATCTATGACATTTCCAACTTACTCTTCAGGGGTAGCAAAACATCTATGGCCATACTCAGTTAAAACTAAATCTTATCTGGAGTTGATAACAAATATTCATGGGCAGCAAAAGCCACTTGTCATCAGGTGAACTGCTCATTTGTTATATCAATATTATACAATAATATAAACAACTGTATTCTATCCAAAAGGTGTCTATTAGCAGTCCAGACTGGATACTTGTACAATACTTTATGATTTGTTCACTTTTAGATGTAGAATGTATTGTTACATGCTTAAACAGCGAGAAGTAAATTCCTTAATAACATATGTATGTAATTTTCACCTCCAATTTTATCTAAATTCCACCATCCCCCTCTTGCCCATTGTGGCTAATACCCTTTTTCCAAAGGCAATTATGGGTCTGTATAAGTTCTACATATTATTTATTTTAGTATATTTAATCATTAATGTCTTCTTAAATAGGTATTATTTGTTTCAGAAGAATAATTCCATCCAATTTCCTTCAAATGTTTTAACTTCATAGCCTTGATGTCTCTAGCGTTCAAAATATAATTTTGTAAACTTGTAGAATTATATTTTGAACGCTAGAGACTTACATTTTCATAGGATAAATGTGTCCTTCAAAGTTAGATCATAGTATCTAACTTTAAAGGTTTAGTAATGTTTGAAAAATGATATTGATATTAATTGGCAACATGATGTTTCAGTTATATACATATTTAAATTATTATTTATTTTTACATCATACCATGTACATACACCAAGGTACTAAGATCAAATGGACAACACGTATGAGATTACTACACATAATACAAAATCGTCAATTTGTTTATTGGCCGTCTTCAACATTAAACCTTTTCAAAGTTTTAAATTTATTTAATATACAGTGACGTGAATATAATGTCTGAGTCTCTGAATTAATGAAACAACCTTGCTAGATGTAAATTAGCTTTTTGTATTCATGGTTTTAATATGAGAACAGCTTTAGTTACGGATTGTAATAACAATTGAAAACTTTAAGAGGTATACAGTAAATAATTTGAGAAATAAATTTTAAGTTTTATAAAGTGGCTATTTATACATTATATGTAACTGTATACATAATGTATCGAATATTCAAATAATCTTGACGTGACATGTTATACTAGGACTGAACTTTAAAATAATATATTTCTATAATTATTTAATGTCAAGGTATAGCATATCTTGCCAAACAAGCCTCTGGTTTAGTCAAATGTAGGGCAAAGTACTGGAAGTAGTTTTTATTGCCCATATAAAAAACAATATGATAAGAAGAAGGAAATTTGTGCAACGATAAAAGACAAACCCGCTGAGTTTCCTTCTGAATCTCCTCAGTTGAGTTGTGTTCCGATCTTTTGGTACAATCTTATTGGTCTTTTGGTTTTGATCTTTAGTTGACAATTTGTAAATGACCCCATAGGCTTACAAAATAAAGACATTTGATCCAAATGACAATATTTATGTAGTGAATTAAATTTTTCATATGGCACATCTTTATTGCAAAAACATCTTTACTGTACACCAAAAAGAAACAAAAAACAAGACACTAGGTGATACAAAAGGTACACCAGGCAGTCTTATCACTAAAATAGCGGTTTCATCCAGACATCCTTATGTGGCTGAAGGAAATTATTCCTGATAGAAGAGGGGTAGGGTGCATAAAATAACATAAGGACTTAATAATAATATTAGTCTGTCAGCTATTGTAAGCATTAAAGTAGTTTAAGGTTACGGAAGAAATAAAGGAACAAGGAAATAATAAATATAATAAAGGGAAAATACAATAAAAACAACATGGAAAATATGTTCATTTAAGCAGTGGAATAATTTGTTAGGAAAATTCCTACACTTGCTTTTTAATAGAATTCAATGACTACGTCGGATAACAATTGGTAAGGATTTCCAATGTGCACTTGCACAGCCACTGAAGTGAAAGATTTACCATAGAAGGATGATTAACAAGGAGTTAAAAGGGATTTCATTTGAGCTAAGTTAGATGCAAGTATTGAAATCTTTCCTTTAAGTAATTTATACTGTTTGATTTTAACAATACACAGTATGAATAACAATATTCCGATGATTTTTTAATTTATATACTCAAATGATAACGCAGGTATTTGTGTTGAAGGTTGTAGAGTTTTGCCGATCAGCTTTGGAGGTACCACCTATTGTTGAAGTGTTGTTGTTTTCTAACTTGAAAGTTATGGTGACATACTTATTTGAGGCATTTTATATTAGTCCTAGTGGGATATAAGTGACGCATCTGTGGCCAACTTGAAGTAAGACTCAACTTGTCTGTAGTTGGGTACGCTCAATCAGATAGACTGCTCGTTTGCTATTACGATTTAAATATAGCCTCAGGAAGATTTCAAATACAATATCTACCATATTCGTGCCAATGCGACACTAACTTATCTTTACTATGTTTTTGGTAATATATTAAGGGAATAGGTAGATAAAACCCTTATTTCACTGTACCTAATCTTCTCGAAATAAAAATGATGTATGTATATAAGTATTATTAAGACAATTAAAAACTGCATGAAAAGCAAGGTTTTAACAAGAAACATAGCTTTATTTATAAATATAAAACCATAGTGCTGAGACGTCATGAAATGTATCTGATTGGTTTAACTCATACATTATGCTGCATACTACACTATGCTGACATAGGTAAATGTGGTATGAAATGTTTGCTTTCCACGTTTGCTATTTAAATACAAAACATATATTCTCAGGTGATTAAGTTACAGTCATGGTTGATTTACTTTTACACAGTGCAGCCATACTAAACATATTAGATGCTTTTAACACATTCTTGGTCTAATTATTCCTTTAACTTCACACTGTGTATATGAATATTACTCTAATAATTGTCATCGAGTTCTTTATTACTTCAGTAGCTATCTCTCCTGTATATCAAATAATGACTGATATTATTTAGCTCTGTGGAGCAGGAAGGATTATACAGATTGTTGTCATTTCAATTGTGGAAATGTTAAATAAATAACCAATGTATTGCATAAAACTATGGTTAATTTTTTATCATAGAAATTATATTGATAGTATTATTAACCTTCTATCCCTTTACTGGACACAGGTTTTTTAATGAAGGGATTTATATAAATATTTAATTTTAAACCATAGTCCACCAACCACATTGCTTAAATCTGGGACTCTGGGTAGACTTGTACCTTTAAGAATTTTACAGATAATTTAAGGCCATACAAGTACATGTTTTCCTTGAAAAAAAAATTCAATACAATCTTAAAAGTTGTTATGGTGTAGTTAACTATCAACTATAGTATATTTTGGTATTTTAATGTTTTGATAATAATATCTATTTTTTTTAATTTAATATACCAATTCGATATAGCTCAAGTAAAGATAGGTACGTACTTATATTTGTACGACAACTACATATATATATTTGTATTTGAGTTACGATTATCCACCGTGAAGTGAGTATTAGCACACATTAGCGAGTATTGCACGATACTATGTAAACATTTGTAACACATCGCGCCTTTATAGTGTAACTCACGTCAGGTTACTGTTCCGCTTACAAAAATGTATCGTCAAAGTTCTAACTTTAAAAAATATGTCGTATAACCTTGTCTTAGAATATATCCTAAGATTCCACTATCCCAAACCATAATTGCTAATAAACCTTATTCTGTAATTAAAGTATTTGAAATAATAAGATGAAAGACTGGCGCAATCAATTCACTTGTTAAGCGTTAGTTTTAATTGATAATACTTTACTGTTGTGAAACTATGCACGCCAATACGTTCCAATTACGTTTCGGAATGTTGGCAGCCCTTAACATACGTCAAATCGAAATAAATGTTTGCTATAAAATCAGCAGAACACGAGCGTCGAGCACACGACGCCGACCGGCAGACCCTTCCGACTTCTGTTGACAACACAAATACATTTAAGTTGATTGATTGAACCGGAACCGACACTGAAATAGCTAAGGAAACACAAACGTACAATTGAAACGTAACCAGAATATAAACAATTCAAGTAGCACATATTTTATTTCTTGAAACTGTTTCTTTACAAACTCCACTTCGATAAGGCGGTCGGAATGCTCGGAAATCCTAACAGTTATCTGGCTTCTCGTGTAAGAAGACACCGGTAACAATGCTTACAATACGTACACCTTATTTTTTAAATTCCTTATTCTTTTGAGTGTTGTTGTTTAATTGATGATAATTTCAGAATGATTAAGTCGACACGTCAGAATTCGAAGTGCAAATTAGTAATGCAAATAACACTAATTATCAATAATCATAGGAATGGCACTCCACACAAGAGAAATAACTCCAGCAATTACTAGTTATTTAATAGGGCACCTGCGTTTTATACGAGTAATTATTTTTTTATTGAGATGAATAACGAAGGTGTACTGAAACACGCGTTGTGTCACACCTGTCGTGCCGTGGCAGTATTGAAAATAATTCTCTATAATAATAATTGTATTATTAAACTTCCATATGTTATTATTTCTTATCAAAAATTGACAATTTTAACCTGTTCAAGTCACCTTTACTCGACCGTTTGACGTTAAGAAATATTTTTATGCAATGTTATGTCATCTGTATTTCTGTAATAACAAAACTCAACGTTCATATGTTTATTACTTCTTTTCAATTTTAACTTGTCCAAGTCACCTTTGTTAAATTTTTTGTCATTAAAAATCTTTTTTTATATGTAATGTAATGGCGATCTGTATTTCTATAGTAACAAAACGTATACGTAATAAAAATATAATTACTAACCCTACTAACATGTAACACTTGACACCTTTGTTTCAACAATACCGTGAAGGATTCCGGAAGTAACGCTTGAAAACCGCTGTACGAGTGACACTCGCCCGAACACTGTGACTAAAGTTAGTTGTGAATAAAAGTCAAAGTTAATTCAATTGAATCAATATTCCCGACGCGAACTCCGGCTCGGCCTCACGGGAATTAACTCTGTTAGTTCCGAAGAATGTTAATAACGACCTCATTTTACTATCGCTATTAGTGGACTTATATCGAATTACAATTTATTCTCACGATGGGTTTATAGGTTTCAGTTTTAGACGAAACATAATGAATATTTAGTGATAATTTGTGTGCTTGGGCTTCTTAATCGACATTTGAATATTTTAATTATTTCGACAAAGTCGATACGTCGATACATACTTATTACGCAATACATGTTTGTAAAGAGGTGCATCAAAGCATCGTTAAACTGAATGATTTCGTCATGATTATTTCGTTCCTTTGACAATTCATAAGGAAATAAGGAAAAAATAAATGACAAAAAAGAAACAAAAATATAAGTAGCTATAAATATACTTACTTAATATTAGTTCGCTATGCACTATAATAAATTTAATAAGGGAAAATAAGTAAGTATAATTAGTGGATATACAGTAAATATCTTTATAATTTGTGTCTCGTAACTTCAACCATCTGACTTTTGTAATAACATTAAGCGGAGGCTAGAATAACGGTAGTTTTGGGCAGGCTGCCAATTCAGCATATTAGAGCAAACCACTGAAATATTTAACGAGTGCCGTCTCAACGCGAAAACTGGCCATAACTTGTTTACGTGAATTCCGTAGTTGCCAAACGCCTAATATGTTATCTTTTCGCATCGAAATTTCACGATGTTAAATATTTTTTATTACGTGCGTTCAACACTTTTTGATCCGACACTTTTAATTATTGTGATAATAAACTACATTCAACATTTTATCAAAAATAATATTTTTATAATATCAGTAATCACTAATTAGTGAAATAAAAGCTGTTGTTACACCAGGAAAAAATCGCGTGCTATTTTAAAGTATCCGTTATAACTTTAATACTTTGGCGCTTATATTTTTAACGCAAACAAAGGTAGAGATCGTTATGCAAAAATTTACATCAACAATATGCAAACGAAGCCACAGCAGAAACCTAGTTCACACAAAACAAATAGCCGAACACGTGTTCAACGATCCTTGACAAAAGCGTACCGCGGGAAAACAATTAAGCGACGAGGGTGTAATCGGAATATTTGTACGGCTGTCGCGGCAGTCATCGCGTGCCGCGGAGCGATTACCCTTCGCCACCCCCCCGGGCTATCGTAGTAGCCAACAATATGACAGGTTCCGGTGGCTTGTAGGTATGAGCTGTTATCAACGCAAATATAGAGTTGTTTTCAATTTATCTGATTACCCGACTGCGTCAGAAGGAGGGAAATGTTTTTCGAACGTATGTATGTATATATGTATATTTGTTTGTATGTAAGTCCATTTCTTTGGCACGCGCTACAGCCCAAACGGCTTGACGGATTGTAATGTGACAAATCATTAGAATTGTCTCAGTTTGCAGAGTGACATAGACTATATAATTTAAAAAAAAGCTGTTAATAGACCAATCTAAATACAAACATATTATAATATTTTTACTGGGCTGCAAACAAAAAAAAAACTTAAATTAAATATATTTCATTATGAACAATAATTTCGTTTTAAGCAGTACGGTTTTTGTTTTAAGGTTTTTAACAATGTAGTTATAGATTCAATAGTATAAACAACTTTAATTATGTTGAGTTTATATTTATTATTTTCATTTATTTGATAGCATAATTTGTTCTTGTCGGTTCCATTAATATATTACAGCTTTCGAATATATTACATAAGAATACAAGTTTTAAAAAGAAATGCATGTAAATGTCTCCAATGTGACAGATGTTGTTTAAACGATAAATAATAATAAATAACTTCATCGCTTCGTGTACGTTGAAAGCTGAAGCGTATCGTAACAAGTAATACTTTAACAAAAGAAAAATCTTTAGCAGTAGCACAGCTCGACAATATAAGACTTATTAAAGTTTCAACTTTAAAACCATTACACGTATGTATTGTACAAGCCAACCTTTTCAAGTATGTTGCAAACTCCTTCAACATTGAAAGTTTATTTGGGCGTTGTTATGACATGACATTAATTTGTATTATCAACTTTGTATTCTACAATGACACGCAATGCCAATACCGTTTTTCTATAGACACCTAAACATATCGACATTTCTCTATTTGATCGGTACTGACCAAACCGGTCTAAGTGCTAATTGTTTTCAATATAAATGGTCATGTTTATCGCGTTGTACAATATTTTTGTGAGTGAACGCTGTTAACAATTTTATACATTTCCATTGAAAAAATATTTTCACTGAAATGTCCGCGTAAAATTGTTTTACTCGGCATCCGCTCAATTTCCTCGGAACGTATACAAAAACGGATACGGTGAATAAAGATGAAGCTTAATAGTTTTGACATTGAGGGCAACATTTTTTGCACTCGTTTATTTTATATATCCTAACATCAGGCGAATTTATTACCTATTGATTATGATAATTTTAACATAATTATCAATGCGTCACAGTATTATAAAACCTAAATTGAAACCTGATTTCTATCTCGGACCATAAGTTTTTGTTTGACTTTTATAGTATTACCTGACATTCGGAAGTACACTCAATGTGATATTTGATAGACATAAAAACTTAATAAATAAATTAAATAAGGTAAACCACAGACTATTAGAAAAGAATACCTACTAATATATTTATTTAAAAGTAAACATACATAATATTAATTTATTCTTCGAATTAAAATTACGTTCACAATTAATATGATATTATGCGCTTAGGTGCTTTTAAAGGTTGACTTTATAATGTAAATTACAATTCTATCGATGAATAATAGATTCGGTAATTGGTATATAGGTAGTAATAATTTTAGTATCGCCAAATCAATCTGTCAAATATAAACTAATATAATGGACGGAGTATTTCTGAGAAGTCGAACTCAAATAAGTGTAGTTAAAGGTAGTATTATATGTATATGACATATTTTTATATATTGTAGTTTCATATGAAATAAAATTATTATTCATTCCGCCATTGATTCTATTTCATTACAATAACGACCAAATGATATGTCACGGATTAGATCCACGGCATATTCAAAATCTATATTTTTGGTATTTACTATTATGATTTTTGAAATTTTGAAGATATTTTTATTAGACAACATATAACCTGCAGGTATTTGATTCACTGCCGATTTATTAACTAATGGTAATTTACATGGTAAATAAAATTGTTATAGGTATATTTTGAATTTTTATTTAAAACAATATTGAAATAATAATACTACATATTCATAATATAATTCACATAAACTCTAAATAACTAAAATTATTCCTATAAAATGTAGAAGTGTTTCTGTGTTACTTCAGAATACTTTTAATAAGCACTCCACTTGCTTATCGTTCAAGTATCCAGTGTAAATATGAGTAGTTTGTTTAATCCAATTGAATGTAGAAAGTAGAACGCTAGTGACGTGATTTTTGTTTTATTTTATACCTAAATTATAATTGTACATCTAAAATATTCGATTGTATTGTTTGTATGCAAATCCTGTCGGGATAAAACGCAGATGTTCTAGTTCAGAAGCAGATACTAAAGGTTAACGCGTGGGTACTCGGGTATTTCACTATGTCGGATTTAGAGGCAACATAATCGTTCATTACCATACAGTTGGGTGTCTAATCCACGGCGCTCTAACGCTCGCTTGTCTGATGACTTAATTAATGACCCGCCGTGTCGCTGTTAATTAAACAGCTCCGGCAAATTGAAGTTCACGCTCGGGCCCCGGGCTCTGCCACAGATTAAAAACAGAATGCAATTTGCGCGCCGACGTCCGACCCGGATTTTAAATGATTAACCACAATATTGCTAATACTCTAAACACTAGGGCTGTCAGTTTACCAATAGATTTATATAGAGTTGTTACAATTCGACAAATTGATGAAAACTTGCTTATTCTTGGTAGTATACCTAGTCAGTGCTGTGCCAATTCATATTAATTAAGAAATAAGGGGTGTTATCATACGTGTCATTATTCATCACATACTTGTATTTTTACTCTCTGTTTAATGATTACCAACCCTATTAAGACAACATTCTATGTCCACACTAGGATTTTCGAATGCTTGCAACAATGTTCACGTAACTAGTTTTTTAATCGAATTGAATTCTTGATCAGAATTATCCTATTATCCACTTACAAAAAGGGACGTGATGTCGTAAAAATAGCATTAACATTCTATACGACATACGCGATAAGCTTTTTAATTCCGCCATTAAAATGATGTTCTGCATGTTAAAAATGTTATTATAATGCTTATCACATATTAGCATACAATTTTATTGCCGCTTTTATGATCTGAAGTCATTTCTTGCATGCGGGCATAAGGGCACGCACTACGCAAAACCATGTTTCATCTCATTCCAATTAATTGACGAACATGTTTAAATAGCATATAAACTTACAAATACTTTAATTAATTTAATTGTACAGATAACGCTCACATGAATAATGTATGCGTACTCGAAGAGAAACTTCCTCTAGTTTATGACTATTAGAATTATGTAAAGTGGAACATAACAGACTACTGTGACGAGTCGTTAAGAGGCTATTATTTCGTCATAATGGTAGTATCGTAGCTGTCACATTAGTGATTAATTTGTTGTTGGTGGAGCAATTACGGCGAATGGTCGTTGTCGGCGGGCCGTCGTCGAGGTGTGACCGCGTACGTAGGCAGGTGATTATAACCCGGCCCACTGAGTTATTGACCGATGCTAATTATTAGACGCCGACGTCTTGGGAACGACGACTGTTTTATTTGTTTGCTGACAGTGGTCTTACGGTGTTGGAAAATAATTATTGTTAATTTAATCTAAAAAGTATTCCGATTATAATTAATGAAATACATAATTATGTACATGACTTTCCATATCATCGTATAGTCCAACTACAAAGAATTATAATACATCTTCAATATATATTTCCACCACAATTTTTTGTTTTCGAAAACTGTGTTTAATATTTGTGCACCTTTTATAAGCCAGTATTTTTAACAGCAAATAATTTTATTAGCTATCAATAGTATCCATTACCAAACATAGACAACAAATAGACTGAACGAGTACATTGTATATTTTTGTTCGCTTCGTAACAAATAATAGTTATGGTGACAGATTTATAAATTCCCTTTAATAATGTTAATGTGCGTGTACCATTTCCGAAAGTAACATTCTTTGAGCATAATTGATTGCTCAAAGAATGTTACGTTTCAGCGCAAATAATAATAGTTTTCTATTCATTTCGAATTAATCACATGCACGCTCGTAGATGTTATGGCGTCTGCTAGTGACGATTTTTCAAGATTGCATAAAAAATCAAACGATACGATAATGTGATTGTGAAATATGACGGCATTCACTCTGATTAGCGTTTCAGTTAACATTGGTATACTGCAATATTTTATAATTTTATTTTACTGGAAAAGTAGTTAATCTAGAAGTAAGTCGATATAAACTTAACTAAGTTATTTTTAGAATCCTTGTTTAACATTTTATTCTCTGGAACTAATTTATTCTTTGATTCTTTATTACTGTCATCATACCTATTATTTCAAGACGCGAGCGGAACCGTCTGAAGTAAACTTCATTTTATTACGAATAAATCTCTTCGGGAGTTAGATTTGTGGCGAAAACAAAACTCTCTTTATGTGACTTCCACAAAAGATTTTATACAATTCATTTCAATCTCATAAAAAAGTTATCACGGATCCGCAGAACTAGGGCTAGCTATTTTCCCGGCGGGCGACTACTCCCCCGTGGGAAGGACAGCTTAAATCCGAATGCTTCGTACCATAACATTATTTGGGCTCGTTTTGCGGACCTTTTTCATAATGTACCGTGATACCTGCGCAATGTGTGTGCACATAATATTTGTTCCGGGCAAACAGTGATCAGGTGTACGTCTAACCTGTGCAAACAATCCTTTTATACGGATATGTAAAATTGAAATCAAAATATTGTATTTACATAGTCACGGCTGGTTTCATTATTGACATTGACATTTATATGTATTCGCGGTTTAAAAGCAACACATTTTTTTCGAGTAAATCTTTTAAACCACTTTAAAAATGAGGACACTGTTTTCTTCGACTTTTAGAGGTTCGTGGCCACATGGTATGCGACTGAACCCGTATAGTTTTATTATTGTTCGTTTGTACGTCCATCGACATGATAGAGCGATATTGTTGACGAAACTGTGATATAAGGTCGGAAATAATTTAGTTTAAGTTTAAATTTTAATATGACCGAAAGGCCTACAAAAGTCCTCATGTATGAAAATAATCAACAACCTCGTCGATGTCGGTTAACTTTAAGTGACAGCTAAGCCAATTTAAACGACAGCTGACAGTCCAATTGCTTTTAAAGTACCAAAATAGTTAAAAATCCATATTAAAAATGAAGCAGGTTCACTTCTAAACCACAAATGTTGTCAAGTGATTATTATTTATAGTTGTCCTGGATTCTAAGGAAATCTTATTTTTATAAACGAGCATACATAAAAAACTGGCCTATTTTGATGAATCTCTTATACATTCTTCTTCTATTATTTCTTATTCGTCAAATATCATAAAAAGTAAATGAACACAACATCGAGCCAAATGTCTTGTGGGAATTTCTTCATATGTAACATGAGAGCCTCGTTGCAATGATGACACTACTGTGTTACATGTTGACTCAAGTTCATAGACTTACAGAATGTAAACGCTCATACACTCGACGCGGATGATGTCACCATTCTACTGTCACTCAACTGTTTAGAATGTTACAATTTGTCGACACACTGCTACGCATTACTTCTACTCTTGCTATTTGACGAATTTATAAATGGAACTAGTAAAATCTTTAAAAAGATTAAAACGAAAAACCCAACTGCTATGAACTCTTTTTAGAGTTCATAATGATACTTATTTAATTTAACGCCTATATGAGATTTTGTCAAAATAATTGAGTAAAAGGATTGCAATTTTTATTTTAGATAGGTTTATTTGCTAGCTTTCATTTGATACTATACAATATACGTAATAGTAAAAGGAAATGTCTCCCCCCTCTATTTCCAGGCGCCATTTTTTTTAATTATATAGCCTTAAATTTTAAATTATTTATTTTTTAAATTATATCACTATGCAACCTGAGATGATCCTAATGATATATCATACATCACAATCCGTCATGCCGTATAAGCTGTAGCGCGTGCCAAAGAAATGGACATACATACAAACAAACATACATACATACATGCATTCGCTCGAAAAACATTACCCTCCTTCTGACGCAGTCGGGTAATTACTTCCCTTATAACAAATGAAAATGCAGTGCCAAAACAAGTTGTTAACCTCACATATTTAAATAATAATAGAAAAATATATTTTTAAAGAGTATGCTAAAGTAATGCAATTTGTAAACATTATTTTTAAAAATATTCTTACAATTTACAACGGTATATGACACACTCAACAAGTTTTATACCGTTTAAACATAAATTTTAGTAAAACACTTATTCAGTTTCACTATTAAATATGTATAATATATGCGCGCTACCGTGTTTTATACGTTGGAATATTTTAACGCTATCAATCAACCTAGATTTATTTGTTAATAGCTTTCGCCCACCTCCGTTCGTTATACAGTTTGACACCTTGTAAAATGTAGGCGACTACGAAATGTCTGACTATAACGCATCATACCTAAAATTTATTGTTTTATATTCGGCAATTTATGTATATTTTGATTGTTAAGATGATTTTCAAGTACAGTTTTGACTCCAATGATTGAACGATAACAAGAAAAAATCCCCTTTTTGTGGATTGATTTTTTTTATGATTGATACAGTTTCTTTAACATTTTCATGAGATTTTTTTTTGATAACAATGTCAAAAATGATTAGTAAAATTAATACCGGAGGAGTCATAGGTGTACTTCATTTTTGCATTTAAAATAGTTAAGTATGTCTACCCGGTACATATTTCTTAAAGCTTGATTGACAATCCGGCTAGGTCGGCAGTCAAAACAATCTATCAACATCGCTTTTGACCTATTTATATTCACAAAGCTAACATGTACACAAACAATAATAGACAAACAACACCGACTAATATACACGGTGACACACGTCGATTAAAAATTAAGATTATTATGCTATTGTTTATTGAGTTATGGGTAATCTGGAAATTTACCCACATTTGCCTTTACAATGAATATTTATCACACGTTGATTAAAATTAAGATTATTATGCTATCGTTTATTGAGCTATGGGTAATCTAGAAATTTACCCACATTTGCTGTGACAATGAATATTTATCACATGTCGATTAAAAATTAAGATTATTATGCTATCATGTATTGAGAGCTATGGGGAATCTAGAATTAACCTACATTTGTTTTTACAATGAATATTTATTACTTTACTTTACTTTCTATACAGCGATAATGATGTGCTTACATAGAATTGATGTTTTTTTGTTTATGTGAATGTGTTGTAAGATATGTTTTCTTCCGGTAGGCTGCAGTAAAATGTGCTTCATCACCTCGCACCAACTTGCTGTCCACCAAGCCGCGGTTACCGTTGTCGGCGCTCGCCGGCGACGCTACCCGCAACCACCCGCCCAACAACGTCAACTCTCATGTAAGTTATACTATTAAGGTGGCTTTTCACTTCGCGAATGTGACAGGCGACTGCTACACGCGACATATGTCTTTCAGCTTGAAGCAATGTTTGAACATTCAAGCTTTTGGTATGCGATTTTTGTACCCGTCTCGTTATAGGTTGGTAGAACTCGCAGCCTCTATGTCACGCCTTAATGATGCTGTGTAGAATTACTTTGATTTGTTGAGTTGGTATGGTCAAACACATGACCGTTCCACCTAAGTCCCCTTTAAAAACAATGCAATCTGCGACTATATAATCTGCGACCATTGTTCTACGTCTAATAGGACAAAGGTTCTGTTTCTTATTAGTTGCAAACGTGATCCATCTCCGTGCTACGGTGATCATTGTGACCATAATGGTCTCAATGGTCACCGTACAAACAGGACGCCTGTTATTTCCTTATACATACTACAAACATTCGTTTATCTCGGTCTTATTTTGTACATTATTATCATACTTATAGTATCTATTTCCATTTATACACTACCTATTCGGTCTCATGTCAGACCTTTAATATTTATTAAAGTATCCGTAAGCTTTGCGACAGAAAATGGCAAATTAATAATGCATTGTAGCAAAGCCTTAACAACTTATTTAATTGAATCTTGAGTCATTTATTTTCCTATGCGTAAATGTTCTTAACACGGTCAATATAATTTGCTAACCGATCGCGTTAACTTTTCGCGTGTAATGAATTGCAAATATACATATACATTACTACGATTAATGTTACAAATGCCAAACGTCGTATAAATCTTATGAAGCATAAATAATAAATGATGCTTGCATGAAATATAATGAAAAAAAGTTGGGCATCTTGACAAATGTCCTCATCAACTTAATAAGTCTATTGAGAACGCTAATAGTTTCCATAGAATCTCTCTCCCACGACTGTTGACAGAAATACTAAGATAATTTTAGCTGCTATATGATATAACATGCAATGTATTACCCGACCAGCAACTTGAAGAGTACATTCACAATGTCGTACGCTAAGCTCCGGGTTATGTGAAATATCTTTGATGATCTTTTTGGCGCTGAGATTGAATCAGGCTGAACAAGTGATGAAAAGGACTGAAGAAAGGATAAAAAGAAAATAATTTTCGAAGAAACTCCGTGATTTTTTTTCCAACTCACGATTCGACTGGCCCTTTAAGTCCTGAATCATAAGACTAGAAACTAATTCTCTGTCCTTAAGACTGAATTGTTACCTTAAACACTTTAAATACTCATGGAAACGTTGGCACGTCAAGAATATACTTAAAACTATGCATGTACTTAACCAACTAAAGATGTACACGTATATTCCTTTCTTTATTTTTGCTCGAATGAACAAACACGAGTGGAAAGTCCTAAGACTAAATGGATTCGACAACTTAGTCTTCGTTTTAGATAGTCTTGCAAAATTGAGTCTAATCTTTTTCATAAGACTTTAAGCCATGGTTATGATTAACTCTGTCTCATGGCGTAAAAATTATAAGTCGTAAAAGGTTCTTAATAAAAATTATGGTTGTTCACTATAATGAATATGTACCAGCGGTTATTACTGTAGCGCCCCTATAGTTTAATATTAACGTTAACACATAACACCTGCAATAGGAATCTATTTGATTACCTTGTTTATAGGCTGGAACGATATTGCGAATTATCTTGATTCGCATATAATTATATCTATTACAAAGTATGATAGATTGTGAATAAACTTTAACTATATACTAGAGGGGATATAGATAGGGGATAAATGGATATAGACAGTAATCTACCTATACGTTATTAACAACAAAATATCTTAAGGTTGATGTGACCATCACAAAATATTACTAATTTGTCATGGTTTTCTTAGAGAAAACCTTATTAAAATCAAAGGTACTTAATTAATATACAAATACCAAAAACATCGTACAGTTCTGTTAATAGCATTAATACATTTACTAAATTAACATGCAGTGTTTATTTTTACACTATACATAATTAAAATATTAACGATCGCAATGCAAACTTCAACACAAGTTTTTGTGTGAAAATGATAATGTGTTTGTGACGAACGTAACATATTATTAATATATACAGCTCAGACGAGCGGTTAATTAATGAATTTAACTAAAATGTAAATATTACAGCTAGTCTTATGATTTTGTGGCATATACCCACTAAACGTTAATCTATAATATGTAGGTTTTTTTTATTATACATTGAAGTACCTGATGGTAAGTAACTTCTACTGCCTTTGAACCTATAAGCAACTTCATACAGAACAGGGGTTCTACCTGAAGTCGATGCGTAGCTACTCTCGAGGACTGAGATGGTCGCCTCTCATATGAGTGAACCGAGTATATAGGTACTGTGTCAAAGTCCCAATATCGTGTTAGGTACACAATTTAAAACTCACAAACGACTAAAACAATTTTCATGATTTCTGCTCCTCTGCTTAAAACGATATTTAATAATGGATGATCTTAGTTTTTTGTGTAGGATTCTTATGATTTGTTGGTAGATATAGTAAAACATATGACGCATTCCACTTAAGTCCTCATGGGCAAAACGCATTTGTAATAAGACAAATGTTCTATTCGGAATTAGTTGCAGATGTATTCTTGGTGTTTCCGAGGTGGACCGATATTTATGGTTACCTGCTGATTTGTTGGATTTTTCTCTGCCTTATCTTAAACCATCTTAAATATTTGCGAAACGAAAATATTTATGATTGATTGATACGACTACAACCAACATGAAAAATAGAAATAACGCTGACAAAATGACATTTGACAACTCATTCTATTCCGCGGATTATTGCATTTATTACTATTTATTATGTGTACCTAATTCACTTTAGTTTAGTTTATTTTATTTTAGTGAGATTTTATAAAAAGAAAACAGAAATAAATTATAATTGTATAACTATAACTCAACATTGATTGAATCTTAGGCGATACACAATCCGCTGATTAGGAAAAAAAAAGTTTGTTGTCACGCT
This sequence comes from Cecropterus toxeus, assembly GCA_018249875.1. Classification (NCBI taxonomy): domain Eukaryota; kingdom Metazoa; phylum Arthropoda; class Insecta; order Lepidoptera; family Hesperiidae; genus Cecropterus; species Cecropterus toxeus. Next base: position 23,010 of record DWNE01000010.1, read on the forward strand.
ACGAGTCTTTTGTTGTCGCCGCGATCATTTATCCAGGTCATTTATCTAAATTCATTATTCAGAATTCTGAAATCTACCTGCTTGTGATTTGAATATAAAACGTCATTAAAGTAGATGCGCGTTTGCTGGTATGCCAAAGGAATCGCACAATATATTTTTTTCAAGTGGATTCAGCTTTACACGCGATATTCAAGTCGTGTTTATACTTAACCAAGGGAGTTTACAGTTGCAAATACAGGTTTGCTTTGGTACTATCGAAGCGGCGCTCTAAGCTGTATGTCTGTGTATACGATAAATCAAGTATCCGGAAGCCAGGTCAAGCCAATTACTTTCTGAAACCAAGCATCCAAATTAATTAGCCCGCCATTAGACCATGATAAGTGGCTATCGATCCGTTTACGATAGCACTTAATTTGATGTCGTTTACTTATTCCTGTATAAATTTATAAATGAAAGAAACACCGCGGTTTCTTGATTGCATTCTCGTAGTTTATATTTATGACCTTAATATTTTTTTAGTTAAAATCCCATGTCGTTGCATAAAATTTTCGTCAATATCGGTTCAACAATTTTTGATGTTGGAAAGTATAATTATAAGCGAGCTTGATATTACTTGACTATTTAAAAGCAGTGTTAGTAAACAGTGTCACATTGTACATGTAAAAAACACACTAATCCGCAACCGTTAACAAATATTTCTCACATTTATGTTTGTATACAATTAGGCTCTAAAGCTGCTTAACGTACATATTTGTCCTCTTGATCACCCCAATTAATAACAAACATTTCATCTGTAAAACGAGCATGCACTCTAAACGCGACGTAACAGCATCTCCATTTTCACAATCCCCACGAAGCGCTAGTACGCGGGTGATCTCACACGTCTAAATGCAGCGGGGCTAAATCTGTATGCTATTGGCGTGCCTCTTCCGGGCTTTGCTTTCTCGCCAAACGCATAAAACGTACGTAAACTGCCACTCGAGTTGTCAACGCGCCTCGCCTCATCTCCGAGATGCCCGCTGAACCAACACGCGTGAAATGCGCGAGCCGTTTACTTATCTCAAACAGTTTACCTAACCATTAGCCGAGGACTAAAATAAATTTAATCTTTTAATGCCGCACTTTCGCACTCACTCGACTTTCTACAACTCATAAAGGAGTTTGCGCTTTTTGCTTTATACATCGTGTCTTAGATTAAAGAACTTATAACAGCTTGTATGCGGAATTTTAGTCTACTAATGTAAAGTATGTGAAGTAAAACAATTTAAATATATTTTCCATTCCTACACTTTATAATCGTTATGTCATTAAAGAATTACTTCACATGAGTTAAATTGCATACATTACAACTTTAAACCCGTCATAAACATGGACGGAACGTTTAATAATTGCTTATGAAAACCAGTTACAAGAAATTCTGTTATTTTTTTATGAATACATTTACATTTTAAGTTACATATAAGTAACTACAAAACGTTTCCTAACCCAGTTAAAATGAAGAAATAGTAAACATCTTTTATCGAGAAACTGCTCATCTTTTATTGGCGCACTAAATTAAAGTGTAGAGGATCTTTTGCAAATCCGTGATTACAGTGAGAGTTGGTAGACGGAAGCTCGTGAATCACAATGCGCTTGAATATTGCAAGGGATAAAGTGGGATAGGACGGGGAGAATTGTGGATAGTCGGAAGCGTGCAGTCGACACGATATTAAAATAAAATGCCGAAGAGCCCGCCGTAGTGCTTTTTGATATTATCTACCCATCGTCCGCTCCACCATTCATGAGAATAATGGCGCATGTATACATAAAATATCCCTTCTCACCTTAAACGTAACTTAAAGGATTGTAGCGGTCTATTGTGATGGATATGAAAAGGGCTCGTGTCGTCGATTCAAGAGCTTAAACCTGTTTGCTCTCAGTTTTATAAAAATCCTCTCACAGTTCAAATTGGTAATTTACATATACATTTTATACTTTGCTTTGATGTTATTTCTTTTTATACGTCATAGCGATAGTTTGTAAATATGTTATTAACAAAATATTCACAGCATACCGTCTTTAAATAGTAAATACATCTTTCAGCAGCGTAGTAAAAATCCTACGGTTTTGATTTGTCAGTCGCTTTAAATAAATTCAAGGATAAGATTTTTGTTCCCGGAAAATACTCGTACACATAATATGTAGTGTAATAAGCGTACATATCTCGCTGCCAAGGCAGCAGTAGTAGGCGGAATGTGAGCAGTTTACCCCCGCATTTCGACGGTTTGCCGCAAGCCAAGATATGTCGCAATCCCATCCAATTTGCCTCCCGCCGCCTTTGCTATTGCACGAATAAAGCGGAAAAATCTTGCTCTGTCAAGAAACGAATAAATTATATCGATTTGAATCTGAAGTAGCTAAGTTCCCAAGTTGTTTTGGCGTGTTTGTAAACGTCGAATAAGTTGCTCATTCGCGGAAAGTTTAATCGTACTTTGTTGCTACTAAGTGGGAAAGTGTTCCGTAATCAAACACGTATTTAACAGTGTTTAACTAAGCTCAAGCTCCGTATAAATAGAGTAGTATTATACGCGTAGTAGACGAGACGAAACGTTGCGGTGTGGACTAATAGCTCTTCGCAAATTGAATTTGCCGTCGAATAGAATATAGCCTCTCGGTGAGCAGCGCGCAATCATTAAGTTACGCCTTCGTCGCAGGCGACAAGACACTGAAATTAGTTTCAAATGTCTACAAGATATTACTCGTGGGGTTATTTTCATTTTGCTCCAAGTAATTCCCTGAGGTTTCATGATGTTCGAGTTCCGTGGTTCTTGCTATTTAATTTAGATAAATGCTGCAAATGCTACGTAAACGTTTTTTGTGGCCAATATACTGGAAAATGATTGATATTTTTTGTGTATTGATTTTTCCATAATATGTAAGTAGCAAACGAGCATGCAGTCCATAAGTGGCCACTGCCGCCCATGGACATCTGATCAATCTACCCAGATAATACCAGTCTTACCTGTGGTCGACTACACATGCGTATATTCACCCCTGTGAACATTAATTAACGTGTATACGTATATATGTGTAACGTGTATTTAGAAGTCAACCTTTCCACAATGGCTCAAAATGTCTTCAAGATCACAAATAACAAAATGGTCATTATTTTATACTTTAGACGAGTTGTTTCCCGTTATCTGCTCACGTCTAATATGCTGCTCAGTTATTTGTTATTGCCGGCAATCTATTACCAATTGCCGAACACACTCGAGTGTTTCCAAAAACATTTGTACTTGTACCGTATAAAATTGGTTGCGGCAAACTGAACACGGGTTGATTGCTTTCGACAGCGACGCGTCCTTATTGTGTTGTCGCGGAGAACTGGCGAATAGCCCACAGACGCTCCGGCCGAAATGTTTTTATTCCCGGTTCCGGGCGATATTGCCGTTTGCTTATGTCGGTCCCGATTCCTCTTATCTCGTACGGAGCAAATGCTAACTTCTTCAATACTTCTACGGTACATAGCTGTGTGATGTCACTAAAGATAATAAAATTGAAAAGAAACAATACTAGCTGTAAATTATGCTATTTAGGGTTTTGTTGTAAAAGCTAATAATAGCTATAAGTTGCAGTCCATGATTTATATTAAAGCTATTGAGTACAACTAGTCTAAGTACGACTATAGGTTTCAGACCAGTACACTTTAGTGTAAAGACTTCTTCAATGCAAAAGATACTACTAGAAGCTTACCTTGCAAAAAGTGTATTTCTTTACCTTAACTCGTGAAATTATGTACTTAAAGCTTATTTATTTAGTTATCTCGTTTTCGATTGTTAAATTAACTTCATGGGCGTTTGTATCTACTCCAGATTTACACCCTGAAATCCTAAATCCGTTTGCAAATTGCTTCACTTCCAAAATAAAAAAACATGTTTTCAATAGCTTTATGCGATTTCCCCCATATAAACTCGTTGCGGCAAACTGAACACGGCCTGATTGCTTTCGACAGCGACCGGCCGAAATGTTTTTATTCCCGGTTGCCGTATTCGATATATTATTGCCGTTTGTTTATGTCGGCTTCGATTCCTCTTATCTGGATATGGAGAGGGTACTGCCATCTGCAATTTTCTCCGTCTGAGAGGTAGTACTTATACTCTTAAACGATTTCGTTAAGTACTTTTAGAAATAATTTGTTAGTTTGAACAAAATTTAATAGTTTTTGCACACATTTGTTTTAACTTGTTGCCCATCACAGCGGTCAAAATTCGACCGCAATAAAACTCAAATTAAAATTAAACTTGATATTCACCGAAGTGTTACACTAACAATCTTCAATTTTAATTAATAATGTTTTTTGATAAGATCAATGCTTTCGTTCCTACGGTTTATAATTAATATGTACGGTAATATTATATTTTATTTACTCAGATTATTTTTATAAAATGTAATTCGTCATGAGAGAGTTCAAATATAGACACAGCATATATTTGAACAGATTTTATCATATGGTAAGCTTATGTAAGTCATTCTCGTTTTCAACACAGCTTACACAGTGTTTGTGACAATACAATATTGACAAGCCTTGTGTAATTTTAAACTGGGCTTAGCTGAAACTAATTTATATTGGTATAGTACATACGCCGGCACTAATAAAATGTTTGATTACGATCAATTAGAGTTCCTTCTCGCTATTGGCACTTTAAAAAATGTATCGTAATGAAAATATACTAGTTATTAATATTATTGTATTTCCGGTATGCATTTGATGATATAATTTATTAAATAAGAAGATAGGTATGTGGTTAGTGTATATAGTCTTAGCTACCATTTATAGCGTCGATGTAAGTTTATATGTATACCTATATCTATTTTAAGAGATGCGCTATAACTATCAATGTGACTTGTATGCCATTTTTAGAGATGTTTTAAAACTATATACGGCACATGTACCGAAATTTGTGTGAAATATTTCCATTTATTATGCAAATACAACAACAGAAACGAAACATAGAAACAACATTTGTATAGACCTGAAAAGCACACAATAACTTCATGCGTTGAATCTAGCGGAATTCAACCGACAGTATGCATGCGGTATGTAAACATTGCGAAACCGTGTGTAGCCATAAAGTGTGATGTTCACAATTGTAGTTAATAGGCAAACAGTAGCTGCCAGCGACACACGTATTACGTGAGTAACAGCAACAATGTACCTACTAACCGTCGTAGCATACAGAATCGTGAGGTTGCCGCTAATGCAATGTTTATAAATACAGATTACACTGTGCTAACATAACACACTCATTCCCCGATAGTGATCTCCGACTTAGATTAGGAGCTGTAATAAAACACGTTGTATTCTTTATTTCGTTTTACGTTGATTTTATTACTACACCGTTTTACTATATTGCCAATCGTTAAAAAACCAATGTATCCAATTTTATATCAACTTTAAAGATACGATTACGATTGTTTTATCGGAGTCTACATTGCCTTGCATTCAATAATAACAAGTAGAGTAAATTCGAGCAATGCATTCACGATGATAAAATAGAAACGGAGCAATAATGTTAATTCGATCTCGGTTCCATTAGTTGGGCCTGTCGATGTGTAATATTAATCCGAGAGCGGTCTATCGCGAAACTCCATTTACTGGCTAGAATGTACCTAGTTAATGTAATGTGTTCGTTCCGTTGTCAGTGGCCGACGTGAACGTTCAAACTGATTTATCCGCTGACAGCGCAATATGATCAATGCGCTATTCAAACATATTCGCTATTGTCAGTCGGGATACAAAGATAATATTGATTGTATGAATCTTTCAGTGGTCTATCGTGAATTAGCCATATATCGGACATTAGAATTATCTAACACATTAGTGTTATTAACAACGAATGACACGATTTATTTTATTAGCTACAAGGCGTATATTTTGTGGTAAATGTTCGTTATTTTTATAGCATAGTCAAATTTGTCTGCTACTTCATGTTACCTTTATTCGCCCCTCGCATACATTTCGTATGAGACTTAAAAACTCAACACAAAAGAAGTATACATTTACACAGCGTATTAATGCGCTTAATTAAACCTATACGACGCGCATTAATTACAATACACGTTAATGCATTCAGTAATTAGAACGGGGTCCCGGTATCGCAGACAAGTTCCAACGAGAGAGTAACGTGCCGCGACATAAATAAATTATGCAACGCGCCACTTAGCGACACCGCATCCTGCCACCTTGCCGCCGCCGAGGCCGAGTCCCCCCCATGCACTTGACTTCATAATGACGCGGTAATCTGATCAACAAATAATTGACTGCTGACAATCACCGACGTACGACGAGAGTACGTCGGCACGAGAGCCTATAATTATGCGCTTCTATATCTGTCCGTCCGTCCGTCCGTCGTATTTCCTGATTTTGGAATTGATCTTTGCAATCCTAGCGACTCTTATTACGCCAGTATTACTCTTATTAGTATAGTTATCTGGAAATATCTGATTAAATTGTAAAACACCTTAGAGTATTTTAACAAAATAATAGGTAGTAATTATGTTAACTACTTAACCTAAGCCACAATGCCAAGTCATACAAAGTCATAGTGTTGAGAATTTGAATATTCAGTGTACGTATAAAATGATATAGTTTTTGGCACATTAAAAACAAATATTCATACTTATTTTTGTATTATTGCTCATCTCATCAAAAAGATTTATGTTTTATGCAACTTTGATACAATCTATACACTCGTATGCCACTGGTATTAATGAAATGTTTATAATACGAAGCTTGTAAATCGTGCTATGATTAATATCTCCTGTCTTACACTTATCTATGGTTAAAAATAGTGATTTATTGTCTCGTATATCTTCTATATGAGCCCACGTCGAAATTACATACTGTACGTGCATATTTGCTCATAAATTTTAATGATTTTTGCGTGATGCGAACAAAGTGAACGAAACAATGAATACACGATCAGTCATTATACATTTCCTTATGCCACTTCAAACATCGTGATTATGTCTGAAGGATTCGTATTACGTCGTTAACATTTGTTAACGTTAAGCATTGTATGTTAAATGGTCTGGTATCTGTAACAAAAACACATTTACAATTTAAGACACGCATTTAGTAGTGTAATTTAACAATCCATACCCAAAAATAAATTTAAAATGTCTGGTATTATTTGAAAACTAGCGCCTTATGCGTGTGTAATTGTAGAGTTTTCAGGGTTTTTACAATAAATTATACACGTCAACGTACTGAATTGGATATTTCAAATATGGAGGTATCTAGTGTACAAATACGAAAAATAAAAACACCCAAGTCATTACATTTCCCAACGACGCGTACATAAGTTTTGAAATATGAGTCGCTATTGAATATGTATAAGCAATATGAAAATAAGCCAATAAAATAAAAAACGAAAAGGCAAACGACACCAAACGAGTTAAATCAGTCAAGACTGTCTATCTATTCATGAAAAATGTAATTGAATGATTTATCGCGTTGGTCACGTTCCGCCGCCATATGGAGTTCTCATGAATAAGTAATAATGTTCGGCCGCGGTCGTTGTTTCAATTAGCGGTTGTGTCGTCGGTCGCCGGTCGAGTCGAGTGCCCTCCCACCGCCCGCCGGCCGAACTCCCGGCACTCCCGGACTGTCATAAAGATACAGATTAAATGGCACTCCCGACTTGTACACCCACTGAATCCGCACTTTACATCAACTAAACTGGGACATTTAGTCTTTGCCTTTATAAACTCTGTTAGCTGCGCTATACACTTTTATGGTTTGTTGAATCTTAACTATTTAAGGACGAACAGACTTTACGTCTATAGATCCTATATTATTTATTTACGTTTTTAACATTAATAAAAAACCAGGATAAACTCTGACAGGTTACATTTTGTACAATATATTATATTCTCACTTTAAAGAAAAACGTATTGTAGTAAAAAGCTAAGTATGTACATGTTCATTTCGCAAAAAAGCAAGCTTAAGTTAATCTCTCAATAATACGAGAAAGTAATTACGTGGTTAACACGACTCGCTACATCCCCGTTGAACACGATCCGTCGTGGATTAGTGGGATCTCGCTCGCCTACGCAACACGGATTAAATTGATATGTGTGACTCCGCTTGACTCGTTTATCTATGTAAAGGGTCGGGAAGCAATCCCTTTTATTAGAATCGGGGACGTAATCGTGCGCGTATGTCTTATTGTTGTCTTTTATGTGGGGTTGAGTGTATTCAACTTTTATTATGTCTTAGCGACTACTTAAGACGCCATTAACAATGCTCAGCTTTACGACCTTACAACCTCCCCTATGCGCATATTATGTTCGCATAGAATGCGGGTTACTTACAGCGGATATTGAAATATACATAGGTAATTTTGTAAACGTTTCTAATGTTTACGTTGTTAATTACGTTTGAGTGCGCAAACGAAGTGTTTATTCAAAACACTTTCCACCTGAATAGATCTTACATAAAAACACGTGCAGATATTTAAATGCGTATCTGCTTAAACTCCGTTTTATGAAAAGTTTTATTCAAATAAAAGTCATAATAAGACCGTAAAATCCGTTATGAAAACAATCAACATTCCCTTTCATCTAAGTCACTCGAGCTCTTTTATTTCCCCATAAAAGTTCAATGGGTAAGAACGGTCGAAGAGTTATCCATTTACCAACAAGTTACCTTCCGTTTTATTCTCTTTTATCCGTCTCGTCGAACTCTCGTCGCTTGCTATACTCACTTACCCGACCTGTGCGTCTTTCGAACCCCAACGTAAAATAGACGGGAAATGTGATAAATGGGAGAGTCGTTTTATTGTCGGAACCCGGCCACGTTACGTTGTGGGCTGCCTCGTCTCGTCTCCATAGCGCCATGCCAGCGCCGACCTGTATTATCAAGTTTTCTTTTATCGTAGTTACCGCTCAATTTCGTGAACTTACATAAAAGCTTTCCGGCTCCCCTCGGCAAATCAAATTAGAAGTAGCTTCTCCCCAAAGTATTTTTTTACTCATTTTTTTGTTTTCATTATTACGGTTGTTTTAGGTTTCTCTGCGAAAACATTTTATGTGTCCTGTCTCAGTGGATTCGTATGAAATTTTATTTTTGCAGGCCAGCAAAGGGAATCATAAACATTATGAGCGGCATTGTTTTTCCGGTTGTTGCTTCCGATCTTATAGAATTGTACGCGTTCTGTTTCGAATGAGACATATATTGTCGTCAAATAAATAATGTGAGTTATCCGTGTGCAGGGTATTACGCTGCTTCAAGACGCTGGTACGTCGGATGACAGTGGGAGAGCCTCGGAGCGGCTCACGGGCAGCTCGGTGGCGCCACGGGACCCCGACTCCTCGCGTGATCGTCTTAGTGACGTACGTATAACAAATGATAATAATCTCCTTCTAGTTTGTATACTTCAATATATAACATTTCATTATCAATGTCAGACGAAATTCAATTGTAATCGGAACTCGTATCATTCGGGTTTAATGTGTATTTAAAATAAATGTCGTCGTTATTTTACGATGAGTCTGTAATATAAATCAATTATCAAAATAACAATCATAAAAAATGGCAGTATGATTGTCATCTGAATAAGTCTTCTTTCCGTATTGAAACCGTCTTACAGTGTCTTGAATCAGTGTCGAAAAGCATGTATAAAAACAAATCGGTCAATGTTGTGATTGTGTCTCTTTTCTTAGTTTATTTATATTTTTTGTTACATTTCTATTTATTATTTCGTTGCAATGTCCCATATCTCCCTGTTCACAAACAAATACGAAAAGCTCTTCACATAATAATCGATTAATTCAAACTATAAATAATAGGTACTTATTATGAATGACGATTAGCATTAGGATTAGCATCTGAGCAGTTGAATTGAACACCTAGAAAATTATATGATAAAGGTAGCGTCATATTAGTTCACTTAACCAGTGCATAGTAAAAATTGCACATTATATGATAGCTTCACGTGATGAACTCGTGTTTAGATAAAATCGGATAAATACAATTCAAAACGATTAGATCAGTAGATTCTGCATTGAGCTTGTAGTGCTAGCAAGATGAAGTGATATTATCGTTTAAACTACACCGAACTTCATAACATTGTCAACAAGTCATTCGTCTTCGTTAGATGTAAAATGGTTTACAATAAAATCACTTACAATGTGACGTCGCCCTAAGGGAGATATGGTAGTGATTTTACGAAACCTAAGTCACTCCAGTCCACTCATAAGTTCGCTTTCTCTTCCTGCCTACAGGCCAGTAGCCGCTGTAGTTCCGGAAAAGGCTATATCGTAAGTATAATCAGTATATACCACGTTACTTCTAGAATATGCCCTATTTAACCTCATGGTTTCCTTATGTGGTTGACCTTTTTAACTTAGATGCATGATTTTCGTTCTTCCGCTTTCGTTTTCTTCTGCTATTAGCTGTAGCTTTATTCTTATTGTATTTTGATGGTGTTCATTTTTATAAGCATTGTAGACGATTAAAATGTATAACGACATTATTGAAAGATAGGAGATATGTATACTTATTTTTTTGACGACACTAAATAATCACTATTAGGAACATGTTTCGATTGTGAAGAAAAAACAGTTTTAAAAAGTCGATGTTATTAAGTTAATTTCATTCGTACCGACGTAGATATATTAAATCCTCTACTTTGGCATTATACATTGAAAGCGTTTATATCGTTTAACTTTAAACTTTATTTCACATACTTTGCACGTGCATTATAAATATATCAACAGTTATTTCGCGCAATAACACTTTATCGTAGGCCACTACAAAAGTTATTTAAACGTGAAAGCTATAATTTTCGATTACTCGGTGCAAATTTACCCCGATCACGCAACACACATAGTCCCTGTTCGATATTCGGCTCGTATCGCACCTAAATCACGAGATTTGTCGAGGCGGTGCCGCTCCGTACTACATAACATTACCTGTGCCCGCCCTGAATACTTCATGCTCTGTATTTATTTGAAATTGTAATACCAATCTCCGCCTGATCCCTTGTTGTTTCCCCCCCGGCGCGAACTTACCTCGTAAATTTTGTACGGATTATTTGTCAATATGCCACGGTGATAGCCTTTTTCCCTTCATTGGACCCTTTAAGATTCTCCAGATTTGTAGAGTTATTCAGTGAATAAAGGCAGCCTCGTTTTAGCAAAGTTTTCGCGCGACTGTTTACATCCATTATTCTATTAGACTTTATACTCTTGCCCTACTTAGTAGATTTTATACGTATTGTAAAAAATTGTTCTATTAATTATTATTTTTAACTACGTATTTTAATCATTTTCAATGACCGATTACAGTTATGTCAATTTAATAATATGGTTATACCATTCTGTCGTATCTCGATCATTATTTTGTCGCTTTCAATACACGTCTGTTTTGCCGACGGTAGACAAGGTGTAATTAGTGAAGATCTATCAATCAAGGGCGTTTAATTAATTTACTAGTTAATTAACTGCACGCATTGTAAGCCCATGTTATTTTAATGTAAGTTGTGCATGGAATTTGTTTCTCATTAGATCTTTGTCGATACTAATATATATTTTTTCTTCTTTTGCAGTGTGATAGTGAAGGCGACGACGACAAGGCAAGTGCTCATTTATTTACCCTTTTGAAATACGATTTAAACTTTGTGACGCAGTGAAATTTACGAAATGAGAAAATTAATTTAGGTCTCCGCCGAGTCCGCGAAAGTTGGAAAAGTTGTGGAAGGTTATGAAGTAAATATCCGTGTAATGTGACGAAGTTGCTCGATCTCGGTTTATTACAAGATTAATTTCACTAGGCCAATTTGTTTTTATTGGTCAATTTGTAAGCGCAAATGTTCTTAATTATTTTACTCGTATAAAGCCACTCACGCTTATGTCTATGGTGCCACTCGCGTTCAATTATGTACCTTTCTGTCGTCTCTTTTGGCGTGAATCTCTTATCTTAAACTTTTCAGTTGTTTCGAAGATTAATTCTGTACGAGTTATAAATGAGAACCGACGAACAGAAATATTAAACACTAGTTTCTATTCCGTTAGAAATTAGTGGATATTTTGAAAGAGTACTTGCAATTTATTTGTGGAGCTAAATCCGCAAATGCACGTTTTATTTGTCACTGGTTTAAATGGCGCGTTTCGTGTATAAATTAGTTGGAAAGGTCAGAGTCATCAAGTAAGCGAGTAGTCGAGGGGTAATAGCCGAGTTTCGCTTTGTGCGGACGGTGCCCGCTGTAGGGGCTTAACTAACTCGTCAACAGGTTGTGAAATGCGAGTCAAAAGCTGCTAGAGTCGAGCTGTGGAGCGCTTTCCGCGCGTCGACGTGCCAAAGGGCGCTGATTACGTTCCGCCGCTCTGTTTCGTAATTACAAGATTGGAGCAGACGCGAAGTGCCCGTAATTAAATACATTATGCTATGCGTCAAGTGCCTACGTCAACTCCGCTCAAACGCTGAAATCACGGCACCATGTCTATCTATTAGCGTTTAAGCAGTTAATTCGTTAATAAGCGTTCTATTTATCCCGTTGCTAAAATATATTCAAGTACAGTAACATCAGTGTTGCTAACAATTATTTAGAAATCCATACACATATGCGACATTCGAATATCTTATTAACCGTTTGATATACAAGTACTTAAGCAATAGTATGAAATATTTTTGATGACTAAGTCACAAAGTTTACCTAATAGGTAAAATTTGTCACTCTTACTTACTCATTTCTATGTATGTTTACCGCATTATTTGTTACCTAAAGCCGTCAGAATCAGTTAAATCGTTTACATGAAAGTTTTATTTCAATATCATTTTACTAAATCTCTACGCTTTTTATCTTTATTGAAACCAAAAACAAATCGTCGAAGAAGTTACCGACCAATACAGGCAGTTATTCACTCAGACTCCACGTTTCCTCTTAATCTAATTACTTTTGCGCGCTTCACCGGCATACCGCTTTCCTTGTACAAACTCAACCTATTTCTTACACAAAGTTCCGATTGTGGAGTCTCAAACAAGACAATGTTTGTTCGATCCCTCGGATATTATATCTTTAATATTTGATCAGCGTGGCTTTTGTTGTCTAAAAACCGATACCTTTGTTTATAATTGTTTGTAAGTGTTCGCAGTTCGCTTGATCCACTCCCCTATTAATTTGTTATTATATTAGTCTGCTTCGCAATTTCGTCGACCCGCTTCTATAAACCCTATCGGTGCCTTAGACAAAGTTTCTATGCAAACTCTGTTATGTTAGCTAAAATATCGAACTTGCCGTAGATTTATACTCCTACGTATTTGATCATATCATGACTTCAGTTGTTGGTTTAGAACGGATTTGGTTATCTAAAATTTGAGCGAGATGTTACTATTATATTCCAGCGTTATACAACTTTATGACTTGATTTTATGAAGCTTTTACTTCTCATTACACAATGCCATGACGCAGTTCTCAATTGCACAAGACATGAAAAGCCGCCAAGAAACTCAAATTGGGAGTTTAGCAGATGTTTTGTAAGATCGTCACATAACTTTATAACAAAATTCAAAGGTTAAATAAAGAGTTGATTATGCGGAAATGTTTTCATATTGTTTGAATGCTTGAAATAAGAATTTGAAATGAATTTAATGGACTCTACAAAGTCTTCCGGTTATTTTTGATTTGTTCGGTATTCTAAATACCAATTGCGAACTCTACGTGATATGTTGATTGAATATCAACCTAAATAAAAAAATCTCAACGAGTAAATGTCATATACCATACCATTTACACCAGACCAATGGCGCGATTGTTAATTATTTTAAATCAGTTCGAACTTTGAAACTTGAACAAGATTGTTAATTTAATTACTTCAACTTGCTTCACCTCACAACTTCGCCAACACACTTCTAACACCAACTTCTCCGAAACGTGCACTAGTTTAACAGATAACGAACAAGAAAGAGAAAACATGAAACTCATTCTGAAAGCAACGCGTTTTATCTATTCGAACTTTTAAATTTTTTTGAATCTCCCATAGTACGTTCTACGATTTATGAGTAACAAAAAACTATAGCTAATATAGCGTGCCTAACGAGATTCAATATTTGAACGCTCGGGGTCAGTGCAAGAGCAGAACATCCGTTCGGTACACGAAACATAATCGAATTGAAAGTTGAGTGGCACAATAATGCCGGTAAATGGATATCTGAGGGGAAATCAGTTTGAGCGCCGCAGTTGTGCCGTGTCGATTAATTAAATTATCCCAAGAGAGGTTCACAGCGTTGGCGCTGCAGGGCGAATAGGTCGTGGTAACACGTACGCTTCCATTAGAGCGGCTGCGTTGGTGTGGACTTAGGGATTCCACTCACTGTATCGGATTAGGTCAGCACCGTAAATGTACCTACGTGGAATCAAATGGGACGTCCGGACCGCTTTCGCAACGGCGTGGGTTGTGCTGTCTATATTACTATAATATCTCGATTGGACTGCGACTTTATTATTTAACCAAACTAGTTATTCGAGCAATTCAGCTAAAATAACTTTTAATAACTACTTAATAATTCAACACATATCTTAATATGAATGTCAGCGTTGAGTATCTACTTTTGTTAAACATTACTTTTTGTATCAGATTGATGTACCATACGAGCATGCAGTCCATCTGATAGTAAGTCGTTACTACTGCCCATAGACGTCTATAAGCTACTTCATACAGAACAGAGGCTATATCTGAAGTCATTTATAGATACGTTGCTACTTACTACGAGTACAGAGATGGTCGCCTCATATATAAGTATAACCTTTACACTGAAAAGCAAGAACTGCTTCACGCTAGAAAAAGGTCTGGCGGCGGTATGTCCCCAGTCAAAATACAATGGTTCTACGACTTTCATATTTAATTATACAATTGAATTGCACTTCCTAGACGATTATTTAACTCAAGATCCTAATAAAAAGATAGGTATGTCGTTGTAAACTGATGACATATATATTCCACGTCTGTTAACAGTTCGGCGAGAGTGCGCCACTAACTCGATCCGATTCAACTTGCGCTATTTACACTCCGGGCTTCAATTATGCTTCCACTTTGATATGCAAATCCGCTCGCTTTTGGGTAATTACGTGTACCCTGAGTATCGCTGCCAGCGCCAATTCGTACTCGTGCTAATATGTTTGACTCTTCCCATTCATTCGGTGTATTTCAATTTCGAGTGATTTCTTTAAGTTAACACGAATACCTACTGTGAGTTCTACTGTATACGTCTGAACTTAACAATATTACTATCGTTGAAAACATAGCCTATGTCACTATGCAAACTAAGACGATTCTAATGATACGTGATAGATCACAATCCGTCAAGCTGTAGCGCGTGCCAAAGAAATGGGCATGCATACAAATAAACATACATATGCTCAAATAACATTACGGTCCTTCTGACTCAGTCGGGTAAAAATACAGTGTGAAGTATATAATTAAAACCGTGATACAAAATATTTCAAAGTAAACAAACTATTGTTAAACTAAGTAACTATACCTTTTGAAATTTTATGATCTTTGTTAATAATGAAAAGATGGGATTGAACATGGTAATTATTGTTGTACTGTAATTAGTAATGCTCAGAAATACAATGTTTGCAACGACTAGAGAATAATAAGTTTTTTATTACCTTAAATGTCATGTTATTTTATTATGTTTGCAAAGAAATCTACATATTATATTAATTTGTTTATATGGGAAGCTTAATTTAATACTCTGTTCGTTACGACCCGCGTGGCGGAGCGGTCACTATATCGGTCTGACACGCAGTGAATCCCGGATTCGATTCCCGGCCAGACAGAAATGATGAGTTTCAATTTCTGTTCTGGTTCTGGATGTTTGTATATTCGTCTTTGTGTGTCCATGGCACCCACGACACAGGAGAAAATCCTACTAAGGGGCTATGAGTGTAGAAAGCGTTTAAGCGCTTAAGTTACGGCAAAATACGGAACTATTTCTCCAGTCTCTTTCCATTTACCCAGTTAAATCTGTTATAAGCACACTAGAAACGGAAGCGTGCAACTGGCAACGGAGGCGAACCCTGCCTAACTACTGCCTATCTAAACTTGTTCAGAATGTTCACACACAGTGAGAGAAACTGCGTGGTATGGCAGCAACAATTTTGTACGAAATCCCATTTTGTTCAAATTCCCGCAAGAAAATCAATGTAATTTAGACATATTCGAAAAACATAAGACAAACATTATTAAATATCATATTAAACTTTTTTACAATGACAGATTATTACATTGTGGAATAAAAAACTAACCGTATCTACCTGCTACAAATGCTACAATATCTATAAAAAAAATTAAATGTGGCTACAAAAAATAAACGTTGCCTTGTCTTATCTGAAATTTAAGATGCGTAATCTTGAAAGATTCACTTCAAATTCAATTATAATGTAACCAAAAGATATACACTGAAGATTATGTTGAATACACGATGCGTGCAGCTTATTCGCGCGCATGTATCTTTATATTTTAGGACTAAAATAGCCTTTGTCAAGATCTGTAACGATATTTTCGTGTAACCCTCGACATCAGTTCAGTCATGCCTGAGATATCTGTACGGACGGATGATAAAACAATTTTTCATAGGATGTCGTGAAAATAAATATGTCAATAATAATATATTACATCCAATAAAATAGTGGAAAACAATTTTAAAACAATACAAAATTCTGTCTTATCGCCAATCAGGAATTTCTTCCATACGAGCTTTTAGTGCGGAGTTAACAGGAGGATGAAGATAAAAATAGGTAGAGTTAAAATATTAGTTGCAGGCTTAAATACAGTAAACATAAAGAAATCATTTGCCAGGTGGTAAAAACAATGTAGTTCGACCGGGGAAGTACCACCGCCACACCTATTTCTAGGGGGAAGGGGGTCTCGGTCCTCGGGAGTATCCTGTTCTATATGAAGTTGTTTACAAATATCCATGGGCGGCTGTAACCACTTACCATTAGGCGGGCTGCTTGCTCGTTTGCAATACAGATATGGAAATCAGTTTTAAGACTAATGTAGAGTTTAACATAGCGTGAAAGTAAAATTTAAGGTAGCATAAAGCGTAAGAGGATATAAATAGTGTAGAGATTGTGCATTACGTATTGAAACGGATAGGGAGCTGTAGAAAGAGCGGTTACGGTGAAGGAATCCTTGTAAAAGGCAATAGATCGAGAACACGAGTTCAGAATGCAAAGTTTTCAACGGAGCGGAGCGCTGGGATCGATCATTGGAAAGGTGAAGAAATTGAAAACGTTGCTTATGGTTGAGATGGGAAAACAGATTAAATGGTTCACGATAGACAAGAGATATAATATAAACATTCCGGCGAAGGGACAATGGGAGCCACTTGAGTTTAGCGCGAAATTCTGAAACATAGTCATATTTTTTTTTTTATAAAAATAAAAATCTTAGGCCAAATATGAATCATGTACCTATCTACTTATTTTTTAAGACGCGAAGATAATAATAAAAAATATTAGAAGAACCTCTTCTCCAAATACTTAAATAATATTAAAAAATTTAAAAATAAAATAATCTTAAGGCACATAAAAGCAAATAATTCCTTTTTTATATATACGTACAATTTGTATATGACTTAACTTTCACCTAGACAGTAGTTTAATTTGTCACATTTCAGTGACAAGTCCTAACTCCGTCACGTATCTCGCCAATCTCTCCGGACACGGCCATATTATTAGTTCAGTGCTAACGGGAGAAACTGGTGCTTATCTACTTCACTACTCTCTACTCATTAGGCGAGGATATACTTACTAGTTATTAAGCACTTTGATATTGATTTTTTTCGTATATCTCAATATGGAAATGTTTAACCAATTTGTTTATGTAATATTTAAGCAATTATTTAACTAATTGGATGGAAAAAAACAGTTAGAAAGTTACGTTTTTCCCCCTGTACCCTATTCATCGATATTAGAGTATAAACAGCTTTCATTAATGAATATTACTCGCTAAACCTTATCGGAGATTTTGTAGGCGGTTCAATAACAATGCGGGTTAGGTTCTAATCCGCACTGGAGCAACGTGGTCGCGTATATGTTGAGCCTTCTAAGTTGTAAACAGATATAGTAATGTCTGGCTAAACACTTACCAAAGGGGCAAAAAAAAGGTTTGCGATATTGTCGACCTAAGTTTCACGGTATATATTGCATAACTTAAACCGATTAGCTTACCTCAACACGGTGAAAATAAAAACCACCTGATTTCGACCTCTACGTATAAATCTCATCATCATTTATTAGGTGGCGTATCACTTCTAGTCGATTAGACCTGCCGGCTGGCTCGAACACAATCTCGGCTCACGGAGGCATAAGGGGAGATTTGACACCCATTAATAAGATACTGAATATGGATCAACCGTCTTTTTACGGCCTTTACATATTCATTTTCTTTCAACTTTGTGCGTCGAATACTTGTGATCTCTCAAATAGAAAACGCTACGTATAAAATGAACCATTTAAAAGTAAACGAGATTGTTTAATAATGGCCGTTTAAATACCTTTACAAATTTAAAGTGAAGCCTCATTGAAAGAAATATTTGCTGTGCCGACGGGCGCCTCTTGGCAGGATTTACCTTACGCAAACCTGCCTCGGTTAATTGAAAGAGCTTCTTTCATTTAGTGTAATATTTTATGGCGCGGAGACGGGCGCGCCGCTGTGGGAGTTCGCGGTTTCACTCTTACACGGATCGTTTTGACTATAGCACTCTCTCCACTCACGGGCGCTTAAGACTCTTTGTAAATACTCAAACCAACAAGAAAATAATTTAATCTTCTGCGGAGAATCGAAATATAAATTTGTTTTCAGCATTTTCTTAATCGTCAGCCATCTCTTTAAACATAAAATTATTTTACTGTAATATTATGTCTGTTAATAATTTTAACTACACCCATAAGATATTGAAACATTTTACTCAGATCTATAAGTATACGTCGAATTACATGTTTTTGAATGAAGAAAGAATAATGGGAGCACCCTCCCAGAAACTTGTTTTATTATATTACACGGTATCGTTCACAGTCCAATAATATCAGTAACAGATACTGTCGTCGACATAATTCTCAATGTCGTGCCGGCAACACGAGCGCAATAACAAGCAATAAACCTTGGTAGTAAGGGCGTGTTATAATTAGCGTTAAAGTCGGAGGGTTGATTTTGCGGTGTACCGACGTAAGCCCCAATAAATCGCACCCACGACGGCGGAGTTGCGGTGCTGCGGCTCGCAAGATAAGGGTCATCGCGACACAATTAACTACTACACTACAATCCCGACGATCCACCGAACACCGCCACATAAACGATACTACGAAACGCCTACAATACCGTCCTCCCTTTTCGACTTATTGCTCCTCTTATCCGTAATCTCCACCGTACCACATCTGGATTATTTTTATTTTATAGGTTACGTTATTATTACGACATTTATAAGTTACGATAAACTATGTACCCAACTGCGTGATTAACATAATGTTTCTGGAATGTTCCACTTTTGTCTTGTAAACGAGCATAAAGTGAAAGAACAAATTGCGAGTTTCCCCAGTATTTTCCTCGCTCGGAAAAATATATGTTTTATTAAAGCTCGGCATTTCCGAGAGCGAAGCAACCCTCGGGGCGAGGGTGGCGGCGGGCGGCGGCGCGGGCGGGGTTCGGCGGCGCGCCAGTGTATAACAGACAGTAGAAGGATATAAAACATATTTACGCGCCTATAAAGTACTCTCGTACGTTCGCTCTCCACCATTTTCTTTGTTCCTCGCAGCCAATGATAATGCTCTCTCTCGTTCGGTTAAACTTATTTCACTTCCGTCTTATCTGGCTTTTCTTCAACACTTTTATTTATAACCCGAGTGGTGAAACATAACAATCTGATATAAACGATTTCGGATGTCTACGTGTGTCGTATTAAACTTCATTTTCTTTATCCAGTTTTATTGTTAACATTTTTCATTTTGACGTGACAAAGTGTTTGTTTAATGTTGTGTACCTACTGGTTTTGTTTATTTATTGTAACGTTTGATCTCTTTGTCCTTTTTGTTAGTTTACTTTTATATGTATTTTATTCTCGTGTAGATTTTGAATATACTTACGAGATTATATTAATCAGAGTTCTTTGTTAATTATACTTAAAGTTTATAAATGAAAGTCTAAAAGTGTTTAACCATTTAGCTTCTAGTCCTTTGTCGTTGAAAGGGACTTTATTTTTTTGCAGCCATTATCATATAAATGACACCGCCGTGTCGTTCCGCTCACATTTTACGCACCCTCAGTAGACAGACGAGTACGCGAGCGATCGTGTCGCGTTAAACTCTGCGAACAGAGAGGAGTGCACTAGACGCTATTCAGAGCGAGAACAACCGAAGCTAAAGCGGTAGCGTCTTAATCTCGTGCGACAGTGAGCAACCCCTTGCGCGGCCGAGAGGGTGCAATAACAAGGCCTCCTCACCGCCCTTACATAGTCCGCTAACTTACCAGCTTGCAAACTTTGCCGATCTCCACTGTCGACACGTCCAACGGATATTCGCAAATTAGTTCTAACTTACTGCCGTATTACCTACATTGCTGCGCGTGTAAACTAATTGTCTTCAAAGTTTAAATCACTTTTACACGACTCCGTTAAGTATTTCATTATAATCACTTGTACAATTTTATACCCAACACACTGAAGAAGAGCATCAGATAGTACACAAGCGCAGATAAAAGTAATTTTTACGTTTACTAGTAACTTTTACTTTGTTCAGTGCTTGTCCTGTATTCAAAAAGAATGTATAAATTGTTACAGTATGAAATCTGGGTACATATCAATAACAATAAGTCTGCGTGAAGCCCTTTATTTCTAATGACAGTAAGCAACCCCTTGCGCCCTCAAGGGCGCAACAAGAAGGCCCTGAAGGAATACCATTCAAGGCAAATCCATTATCATTAAAATCTTCACAGAAATGTACCAGCTTGTCGTTTGAATTAATTAAAAAGTATGTTAGTAATTACATGTGGAATTTCCACTCAATTAATATAAACCTCAACAAACTCTATAACGCAAACAAATTCGCTGTGTAGCTTTTAGTACACTTTACAATATAGAAGCGAGCAAAGCAACGTTCAAAAAGCTGGATAAAAATACTTGCATAAACATTTCGTGCAACGTTCGAGTCCTGTAGTCCAGTTTCCATTTTACAAATGACACAAACATTTTGAAAGCTAAAAACATTGTTGCCACTTTCGTAGCGCACAGTACAAAGACGGTTCGTCAAAGGGCCGTAATTATCCGTAGGCGGGCGAGTGTTAGCACTCGACGCTGAGGTCGAGATATCTCTCGACGGATCAGCAGCTCACTCGGGATGCACTCTGCGATTCCGTTTGTCACTGCACCCGGCTGCGGTGTGAGCTCTCGCTCTGATAAACGCATGTCAACGCGCTCTGAGCACGGAACGCCTTTAACCACCGTTGCAATCTGCCGGCTTTGCTATGTAACATGACCGAGACGCGCCGTTTGAGGAGATATGAAATGGTTATTACTTGCTTACGTTCCGATTGCATATGTGAACACACCGTGGGAATATAAACGATACTTTCACGTATATGAAACACGTACGGAATATAGGCTGTAATTTGCGCTTGCAACTCGACGTTGGCGTATTTAATTGACATTTTTCATTCATTAAACTGTGCCGTGAAAGGAAATGCAACGCGAGTGCAAACGACACGTTAAATAGATAAACCGTTTAGATATATGCACTTTACTCGTCGCCATGTGTGCGAGCGGGTCGGGCTGGGACGTAATTAGCCGACCGCAAAGTTCACCGGAATGCTTTAAACACTGCCACATGCCTACGACGAGATCTTGCTGTTTTGCATTGCACAAACTATTTTATTCGCCACAAACCCGAGATCAATTAATTAATTTTGGTCCATCCACTTTAAGAAGGACCACTGTTTTTATTCTTTTCGAGTAGCTTTAAGTGCAAAGTTGTTCGCGATCGTGCCGCTCCTTTCTGATTACTTGGCCTTCCAATTGCTTCTTTCTTTGTTTTGATTGGCTCCGAGCCTCTTGTATCTACTTTTTCTTATTATAAAAATGCTTTCTCGCTTAGAAATGTCCCTTTTGAATACTAAAAAATTTATGTAACCATTGCTGTGTTTAATGGAAAACTTTTGATTGTGCTCGTACTGCAATAGTGGACACATTGTGATGTGTCGTGATACGAATACGTGTTACCTCCAATGTGTCCAATATAATTGCAACTGACTTCGTCAGACTCCAACGATTTTATTTTTGTCGTTTACGTGACGAGCTATAAATATCGGTTTCGATATGTTGTGACTGTGATTTCAGTAACAGTAAGGTAAAAGCTTTTTAAAGTCGTAAAATACATCGAGTACACCACGAACGAGCATCCGTCCGCTCGAGTAAGCTGATAAGACTTTACGGTTCGAGTTTCAGCACTCGCTATTTACGTCGTAAAATGTTCTAGGTTTGTTATAAATTATCCGCGCTGAAGCGGTAATGAAGCTGTAGCAGCGTGGAGTAGTGTGGAGCCTATTATTCAACAACTTCCAGTTTCCTAATTCATTAACGATGGAGCAAGTTCGCGACAATAGCTAATTTATGTATTCCGTCTGGAGTGAAATCTCGGGGAATTATTATAAAGTAATCTAAGTTAGGCGACCCGTGGAGAGACGAGGGGGTTGACAGGTGTTTAAATATACGTTCAACCGCTCCCCACTGGTGCTCGCTGGAGATTCACCGTATTACATCCGAGGCGGACTCGTTCGAGCGTGCGGTTGTCGGATTAATTGCTCGCTCCAACACGGGTGGATACTTACATTCTGCTCTCGATTTAAACTGTTACGTGCGCTTGCAGCATAAAAGAGCTCCAAATGTGGAGAAAGTTTAATCTGACCACTTACAAGCCGAGGTAACTTATTAGCTTTGGGTGTGCGCTGAATCTAATGAGAGCGAATTGCATTGCTGACTCAAGATTCCTAAGTGGATTTCTATTTCTAATACTAACTTTTCCCGTTATGTGTTAAATGTGTAATGAGAAATTTCACAAAGTAATTTTATTTACAAGTAGCTTTTCCTAGCTAAGCTTTTGTGAAAGCCAGTACCACAAACGTACGTGACGTACATAGAGTACGTGAGCTCTTTGACGTGTTTTATTTTTAGGGTGTCGTACGGAAAGGTATTACATTTCCGAGCCTAGACCAGTAATACGTTTGTAGAGATATAACAGTTTTATAATCGTACAAATATTGACATAGCCTATACCGATAAATTCTGCAATGTTTTATTGTAATCTCAATTCAGATTTCTCTCTGTAATCATTCGAATTTTCAGTTAGATAACAGATGCCCTTTATACATTGTACGATTGTGTACATTAAGATGTACGCCCGTCGCGTCCGTCAATCGCGCGAGTGGTGTCTCCCCGCGATCGTTATAGTGTCATCACGTGTTTAAGGCCACACGCCTGAATAACTCATCTGGCAGCGATCCTCGAGCGCTCATTTAATTGGCCGCTCCCATCGCTCGTCTCACTCAACCTCACCAACACGTCGCTCGTCACATTGCGAGTCATAATAAACTTGTAATTTATATAGAAACGCCCGAGACAACATCGCATCTTACGCTAGTAAAAACTAACGCTATAATGATCGTCGGTTTTTTTTTCGCTCTTATCTTTCACCATCGCGAGAAGAAGCGGTAATTGCTTTATTACGTCCAGAACAGTTTGTTACCGACCTGTCTTCGAAATGATGTAGTTAGAATGATTTATGTTCGTCTTATGCAAATATTGTGAAAAAGTTTGCTGAGATTTAAATGTATTTGTTATTTAAAATTAATATTCTCAATGAATATTAAATAACTACTTCAATTTATTAGTCAGTGTATATATCTTAGATCATTTCAAATATACAGTAATACGTTATTTTCTTTTCTAATAAATCCTGTCTTTAAGGAAATTAATAAATATATTGACAAAATTCATTTGCGATTTACTTTAAAGTGGGTAGCAAACCACCGGTCGAAGCAAATCACGTGTAAATTTTCGCACTCGCTCCGAGCTCCGATGAAAGCTTCCAACCACCATTAGAAAGTCTTAGACACAGATCGGTAAACATTTTAACTCCGGCGCATATCGTTACGTAACACGTGAACGTGTGGCACCAATATCAATATTACTCGCGATAACTTTAATAGCCTGTTTGAGAAAAGTCGTGCCCATAAATTCGCAAGAATGTTGTAATACGCCTTATCTCTTAATAAACAATACGCCTTGGGCGTTAAATTAAATTAAATCCGCCGTCGAACTAAAACCAATATGTTGATAGCATTAATGGCAATCAGATACTAGAAATGCAAATTCAAACATTGACTCGTGATCTTTTAAGTCAATCCACCTTGAAACATAGATAAGAATAAAGCCAAAAGAAATCGAGATACGATTCGAATTAATTGATATGACTTTTACAACCGTTCATTGTTTAAATTCGTTCACAATTGAGAAGGCATAAAGAGATTAAAATGAGCTTTTAATGAATACTGGAGCGAGCGGAACCGGTCCGGAGTGGTGCGGCGGCGCTGGCCGTCGTGTAATATCCCCTGTGTACATTCTCGCGAGCTCATTAAAGCGGTTTTTGTCCTCGCCTTGTGTTTATCTTATTACCTTGCCGGACCCTGTCGCTACTTACTAAGTTGCCCAACCGCCGGCATGCACGCGCAAGCGACAGACGATTATCTTTTAAGCCAATGATTAAACAACTTGGTATATTAATTTTTTGGGATTTTTTAATTAATCAGAAATTATTGTCGTAAGTTGCTCACAAGATATTTTAAGAGCGGTAAGAATAGTAAATCAAGCTGTTATTTCAGTCCTAGTGATGGTAATAATATCTTAAATAAACATATTGTTTCAAGAAGACAAAGATTTTTTTTATCAAGTAAATATTTGACAATCCACCCTTTTCGGAAGAGTTATTTTATCGTTTTCATTGTTTTATCCTCTAGCTGCGATTCACTCGTTGTCAGTTAGGCGACACCCTTTTAAATCCGACGCCCGCTTGTATTGTAACTGAATGTCACATCATTTCGATCGCGCACGCTTTTCGCACCACGTCCTTTGACCCCGTTTTTTAATGGATATCAATTTTTAATGGACGTTCAAGGGCCTTTGTATAAATGTTTAATATCCCATTGAACTATAAGAAATGTTTTCTTATTCATTGCCAGCTTGCTTCCTCTGGTAATAATGGATTCTATTATTTTAATTGATATCTGACATCTTAATACGACATTCAATAGGAGAGCGTTAAATTGTATTTTATCTTTTCTTTCGTAATCTCCGATGAAACGCTTAAAAGGCCGATAATGTCTGAAACATGTATTGATAACAATCTTATCTTACCTCGATTACTTCTATCATGTTGTAAATTATCTTCAGCTAAAATCTTAAGTGTATAATTGTATGCTAAACTGTTTTATTTCGTAAATATTGTTCTTATCGATGCCTATCGTAATTCTTAGCTCTAATTCGTTAAATGAAACCTCCATTGCTATTTTTCATGGTTTGATGGTTATAAAATCGCATTAATACAATCGTTTATAGTCTAATGTCAGTTCGCGCCAGTCAACAATAATTCAAAAGTAATTTCAGCATTTCGAAGTATATAACCATTAAAGTTGGTGCTCGAGTATATAATAGTTTTATTTTACGCCTGCCATAAATTTAAAGCGAATAATGTGCTAAAAGACAGATCATTATTTTATATGGATGCTAAAACAGTATTCTACTGCACTTGAGCGTACGTTGTCGGATTATTCCCCTCTTTATGCCGTCGAGCTAGATGCGTCGACCACTTTGTTGTTTTATACCTTGTCTCGGAGCGACTTTGTGCATCGCCTCATTGCTCTTCGTCGTTTCGTTTAGTTTTCCCTCTTTATTTTGGGCTCACGTTACTATGTAAATTTATTTAAAAAACCAACGACCCGACGGCGGCTCGTGTCACTAACATTATGTTCGTGTATATTAACGTGATACTATTAACTTTATTGCATTGATAGCTTGTTTTAACTTTGCATCTTGATTTGACATCGTAAGTTGAGTCAACAAACTGACTGCCGTTAACGATATCACACTGAAAGTATTCGGAATAAAATACGATTATCATAATGCGATTCAATAACATTGGACGTGGAACAAGAGCGCGAATAGCAGTTGTAAATGGGAATTGAATCATTAAGTTACCGCAGCGGCAGATCCACCTCAGTGGGGGTTTAGGAGCGAACTACATTTTTACACGGCGAGTAAACAAAACGAGTTAGCGATGTCGTTGCGCCGCTTTCCCCGTATTCCAAAGGAACAAGCTTGTACATTCGCTTTAATACCTTTGTTCTACAGCGCTCTACAACACTTGAGTCGCTCGGAGCTTGGTAACGTTTCAGCTTCAGCTTTGCTCGTCTCGGTATTGTCGAGATTTTTCCATTCTGTGAAATTCGAAACTTGTCGATTTATTGTTGCGGGTATTGGCTTTGATTTTTCCCTTTGATTTCATTGCGAAATGCGATGTTGGGATTGTTATTTGTAGATGATACATTTATGAACACATTTATGTTCAGTGCTTCGAATAGTTCAAATGAAAGTACAATAGAATTAATTATATTCTCGCTCTCTAGATAACATTGATTAAATAAATATACTTGAAATATAAACTTCGGCTTACAACAAGTAGATAATTTATGTTTGCCAAGAGTGACTAGATCAGAAGTTTGCAAATAAATCCTCCCCAGGCTTAAATTATATAACGTTAAAGATATATGTTTTCCAAAACATTTTTCCATAGAATTAATTATACTTACTATTAAATGAAAACCACATATTACCTATATTATATTCATGGGAATTATTTAACTTTGTTTGAAATTTGTAACACAGTATAAATATGCTTACCATTCCTCCCCTTGCCACTTCTTTAAAATGAAAAAATGCGCATTACACAAAAAGAATAAGCTGCACGATTGTACAAAATCACGGTCGTAAAATATTATAAGATGGTACGATTACTGTCATCGTGAAATTGTGTTTAGTGAGTTTATTCATTACTCCGCGCCGGGGGAGCGAGCGAGGGTGGCCCGCCACCCCTCTTCCCTCTGCTCAGTTTATGGATATAACCTCGACAAAATATCCCTAAAATTGAACTGTTTTTATTACGCTCTCCCTTTATCTCTTTTGGTTTGTTGTGCCCTCCATACCGCGTTATTATTTTATTAGGCGACTTAGGTACATAACGTAATGGGACTTTTAAGTCCCTAATTGTTTCTCTTTTGAAATTCTTTTTCGAGCATTTATGTAATTGACTGTTTTGGGCACCCCCGCAATATGTTTTATTTTGGCTCGTGAATATTGCATGTGATGGAAAGCTTTTAATCGGGATTTTATACAGGAATAAATGACAAAGCCTTATTGATCCCACGTGGATTATACGATGTAGCTAACGCGAGTATTTCAGTTGCACATCGAATTCTACATATGAACATTTTTTGCGAAATGCCAAGCGCGAATGATCTGATACGTTAGAATGCAGGCGCAAGTGCTAATAAATAATCGTGTCTTGCGCATTGTCAAGAAAGCACATAAATCCACTTACAATTATCTTTTTAATGGAAAGTTAAATTAGCAAAATTTATTAGACAATATAACAGGTAACAAATATCTTATAATTAATATGTCTGCCCGTTTCATGTTTTATTCATTGCATCATCACAGCTCAAGTCTCGAAGCCGGTGTCGTGACAAATTGAAATATCGGGTGCGATTTTTCTGTATCATTAAATGTAAACATAGTTTAGATGCCAAATAGTTTGCAAAAACGATAAAACAAAGCGGCTGGCAAACGACCAAGTCGCGCAGTGCGACACGAGTGGATGAGCGCGCGATTTGCAACGTGAACACCGGCTACAAACATCGCGTCCAGTGTTGCCGTCTGCCACGTTCTTGTATTCTATTATAACACTATAGAGATGGAATTTGTTGCCATAGTTAAACTAACCTTTTCATTTATACTATACTGAATAAAAATAATACGTTTAGATAGTGATTTATAGTTCCTGACTTGGAAAAGGCAGCGGATTTGTATTCAATGACACTAAGATAAAAGGATGGGTTTTATATGTTCTGAACGTAGTCATATACCTACTAACTTTATTTATTTTTATTTAGAATGTTATTTAAAACTAGCTGAAATACTCGTGCTTCGCTAGTCGTAAAGATAGTCGCCATCTTTAAATAGTGCAAAATGGCGATATCAAAATTAGCCTTTAAGTTGAATAAATAAAAAAGCTGAATCCATGTAAATTTTTATATAAAACAGACCAGTGGTTCTTATGTGATTGAGTAACAAGTAGACACACACCACCCCATTTTTATATATCAGTATAGATATAAATGCTTTACATACATTACATAAAAAGTTGATAGTAAATAATTTATTAATACAAATATTATTTATACTCCTGATATAATGTTATAAACATAGATCTGAACATCAGGCATCTCTAATCGCTTAGCAACACCGACGTATCTCTCTCTCCAACATTCACCGCCGCGCTTAGCGCAGATTTGTACGAATTCATTTTAAATGGAGCCGCCAGATCGCAATTACACTCCCTTTGAGCATACGGAATGCGTTCTACTCGTATATGACATTCAATTCAATTTCGCGCACAAAGCGCGCGTCGAAATTCTCTTTCTCTTTGACCAAATCCTCTTATGCAACAATGCTTTGTTAGCGAAACAGCGTCAAGTTAACAGACTGCACGTTTGCACCGCACGGAAATGTATTTTGCAAATACGTGATGTGCACACCGTCATAAATGAAATGTTTCCTTGGATTAAATGTTCCGCTGTGACATTAGTAAACACAGTGAATACACGAGCGTTTTTAATTCAAGGTTAAAAATAACATGCCGTGTTTATATTTAGCGTATTGCAATCCGTCTCGTTCTATTTGTGCGCTCGTGGCTATATTTCAGAAGACTTGCAATGCGAGATCGCGTATCGGCGTGTGGGTTGATCGATGCTGTCAAGTGCATAAACAACTCAGTTGGCAGGCGGCTGGCGCATTCCGCCGAGAGTCGATCACGTCCACCTGGCCGCAGACGCGTGTAAAACTTTTGATTTCCTTTTTTGATTAAATTGAGAGAAAGGGAGATGTTGTGTTATACATTCAATTGGACGGTTTTTTTTTTATAGCGACCAGCTTCTGTCGCGACTTTTTGTGCATAAAAGTTACATAACTTATGATGAACTTTATTTTATTATGTTACTTATTAGGTTTATGTTATTATAGACAGTATAACTTCAATGCGAAAAAAAATACTTTCAAACTTAATGACAACAATTATTTGTATTTCGAGATAATATCGTACCTTAAATCCGTACTGATGATTATTTCATTAAATATACTTACAAGAACACAAGAACATAAGAAATATTGAACTAAAGTAAGTGTAAAACCTATACGTAAACAAAAGGTGGTTTACGTTCATTATTAAATATGTATACTGTAATCAGCTTTAACTGAATCTCTGTTCATATTACATCATATTTTATTAATGTATAAGTGTTTGGCACACATCGACGGTAAATATTTACGTGCACGTTCGACTCGCGCAAGGAGGCGGGGGTTAAGTTTTAGTTAATTAATTTACACGGGAGCGGGCGAGGTGAGTCTCGATTAGTGGAATAAATTGGTCTTGCGGCGGCGTAATCCGGGCGCAGAGCAGCACCAACAAAGCCGGCTCAATCGCCCTCCACATCGTGCCCAGAGTACGGCTTGATGCTTACTCATTATTTATTCACATCTATAACGAGATTGTCAGTGCCCGCCCTCGGCCTACTCCGGCATGATGCTCTTAGTCGCTCATTTTGCGACCTTTTGTTCGTATTATTTTTGGTAATACGACTTGCTTCAGCCCGATAAAATCTTGTCCGTGATATTGTCAATGCTCACTTAATTTAGCCGCCAATTTATGTTGTTGGTCTTATTCGTGCCTCAATTTGTTAAGTTAAAATTTAACATTTTATTTTCCCTGTACAAATAGTATAATATCATTATGGACATTCTTTTCTAATCTGTGGCAAAATGAAACAGCCACAGTTATTATGCAAAAATCTCACTGAAGTAAAAACGACTTCATATTTGGACAGTAAAAGTCTATTCTACGCGATTCTCTTTTATGTTAGCGCTAAAAAGACTAATAAATGTTGGACTATCTGGCGAAACTCACAAAACCGCCCGGAAACAATGTAGCTCTTGAGAAATTTTTAGTGAAAAGATATGAAAAGCGGCGGAGTACTTGCAAACGGCTAGATAATGCCGGCAGATACTCGGCGTATTCGTTGAAAATTTGATGTCACCTCGCGTTGCACTCTCGACTGCCACTAGGGTTGCACGCTATCACTTTTCCGACTTAACTTAAACTTTCCTCAAGATTCACAGTTTTATTTTTATGATAAATTTAACATTCGAAGAAACATTTAAAATGTTTACAATTCATTTCCGTACATACCAATATAGATAATTAAATAACAGAAAAAAATAGTCGACTCAAACAAACCCAATAATCTTATTCATTAATAAATCTTCTCCAATATTGTTAGGAAAAAGTAATGCTGACAAAATAATAAATTGAAGTAACAAAATGCAATTTGCAACCCTAACAACCCTACCACCTCCTCCCACTGCTCCCGCTCACTGACGTAGATGACAGTAAATATCGTTTACATTTTATCCGTTAATATTTCATCTTCAATCTCGACGCTTCAAATACTGATCATGAAATAACAAACGGCTTTTGTGCAACAAATCTCGCCTTTTAAAAGTATTTTATATACATTCTCTGAATAATAGAAAGCTCCCTTTTGTTCTTTTGAGCTTTTCGCACACTTTTTTAATATCAACATGTTCAACACAAATGGAAATTATAAAAAGTATTTTTTCTCCAAAAATATCAATTTGAAAACTACATCAGAATAAAGTTGTTGCGAAAATTTCATAACATTAACATTATGCGCATACGAGACGTTATCGTTGCATAAAACCACTTAGTTTGTCCAGACAAAGTTTTAAACACCGTTTTTGTTAAATGTGTTTCATCCGCAAATAAGTATGCGCGACTGCACTCTAGAACTAACTTCAACGTTATTCCTCATTATGATTCAAAGAACGCAGACTCGACTCACTTCGGATCATTAATATGTTTTGTGCATAACATACTCGTTGTCACCTTGTAATATGTCCTCGTCCGTTCTAAAGTCACACTTTCAAAAATGTTCGTCTCGCACTTTCTCTTTTCCTTATCCGTTCATTGTTATTTTGGAAAAGAAGACCGCGTTACATTTCAATTTAGTTTTTTTTTTTCATTTTAGTTATCTTTAATTACATAGCCTTTCTTTGGCTACGTCTAAACATGAATAATTTTAATCTATCAGAAATAGTAATTTCTTTTAATCTAATTCTAACATTAAAAATAAACTTAGAACAGATCATCTCTTAATACTCTACAAATAAACTCCCACTCTTTTTAATATTGTGTAGATAACCTTTTTTATTACAATAAGTTAAAATGATTTCATTCATCCTTACCGATTATTAAAACGAGTAGAAAATTCACTGATACGCTCTCCATTATCTGGCAAAAATAAAGCGTGCGTAAAATAAATAATGGGAACCTCGAAAATTTAATCGTTGCTGAAATAGCTTCGATCGTTATCGCGGTGCCGTTCTCCCACCCTCGTCGGAAGGCGGGCCCCGAGGGTCGGCCGTAAACCGGCACCTCTAGTGTATCGTAAGTGTTAATTACTTTTGTCACTCCGCAAGCGAGCGGTTAACAAATCATGTTGTTAGATAATACCGCAATTGAGGACCGTTTGATGTCGCTTCACGCCTAATTGTTTGTATATAATGTTAGTTGGTGTATGTGTTGGCGTTGCGAGATTTTCATGTATGTGAACACTTGCGCGATATTTGTGTATGTCTGCAACGACACGATGGTTTCTCAACGTCTGCAGCTTTCTTAGCGCTCGTAATGGAAATGGGTCATTGGAAAAATCTCAGTAAAGCAGAGTTGTGGGTCGTGCCCCGAAAAACTTAACGTAGCGTGGGGGGCCTTTCTCTAGCGGCGCTGTCATTTTCAAAGCGCAGTTGCTTTTCTCTTTTGCCTCGCGTCATATTGTTGGTATTATAAATTATTATGCCTTTAAGCGCTTTTTACGGTTAAATCGATAAGCGGAGTTTTTATTGCATCATTAACAAGCTGCGAGGGAACCGAAGCGATTTCAATCTGCGTAATCAATGCCGGAAGCGCTCCGCATTACGTTGAGTAAAACTTAATTGGTGCTCGAATATAAAATACTGCCCTACATCGTAGCTCAATACGCGCATCATAAAACCATACCGACCGTTTTCATATTTAATTTCTTTATTTGTCTTTTATGCAAAATATTTTTAATATAAAAAGGGAATTTTCACTTTTCCATTTTATTTATATTTGTTATCGTATGGTCGATTGATTGCTATACTACTACTGTAGTACTATAGTACTACTTATTTTTGTAGTAGTATATTAAAGTATGTCAGCTAGTCACTTTTTTAGGGTTTCGTAGCCAAATGGCAAAAATCGGAACCCTAATAGATTCGTCCGTATGTCACAGCCAATTTATTTTTATAAGATTGAAGTAGCAAACAAGCATGCATTCTATCTAATAGTAGGTGGTGACTGCCGATCATAGACATTTTAAAATAACTTCATATTGGACGAGGGTCTATCTTTTGTCGATCACAGATGCTTTGATACTCCCGAGGACCAAGATGATCGCCTGAAATGAATTAATTTTGTAACTCTTTTATTTACATTTTAATGTTTTCTTTCGAATAAACTTTTTACGTTGATCATTTGTACCTTTCCAATAAAACGTAATTCAACACGCGTGTAAGTTCCAAACTATCAATATGTCTATGCAGGTGTAAATATCAAAACTATAAATGAATAAAGTAGCGGTCTGTAACCAATAAATGAATAATCTAATCGTTAAGTAAATAGCAGTCATAAAGTACTCTGCAATGTAATATGTTTTATGATCATTCCGCCACTTACAGCTCCGCGAGGCAGGATGCACTTAGAGCTCTCGTTGTTGTCAGATTAGAATATATTAACTGCAACGTCTGTCTGTACAGAACTAGTCTTCAACTGAATGTAATAAGTGTGCAGTCGGCTCATGTTTTATATTTATTGATGCAATATGTTACGCCCTAAGCTCACTGGAACTTGGTATTGCGTACTTGAATACCATTTTCTTGGAGCTTAATATTGGAGTCTAGCTTTATATTCCTTTATATACACGTACAGTGTAAGCATTACATTGTGGTTAATTGTGTAACCAATAGTTGCATTTTTAATACAATATATTATATTTTATCAAAAGAACATGAATTATTCAATTGTTTACAGCTAATGTAAATTTATCATTATTGCACTTATGTTAATCCACCTAAATTATATTGCGACTGTGAATGTTAAAAAGGTACGTACACATGTTAAATTGCCATTCTGATATTAACTTTATCCGACAAAAGCCGAATGAAATTTCATTATTACGTATAAATAATTTAATCACAGCTCGGTCGCCAGCACATTTCATTGCACAAACGCATTCATTTAGCTTATAATGTACATTGCGTAGGTACTAACTACACAATAAATTGATGTTGCATTTAGGGCTGCTGATACAAGAGAAATTTGGAAAATATGATTTTTATATAAAAAATATATGATCGTTATGCAATTCATTGAGGACATGTCGATATTTATTAAATGAAGATGAACAATCTTTAAGACCAAATATTATTTATTTATTTTTATTTAATCATTTATTCCAGACAATATAGACAAAGATACATGAATATAATTGAATACAGAGGTCCATCTCATATATACCTTACAGACTAACATATTTATACGAATAAAACTGATCACGAATGACATGACATTAATCGAGTGTGATCATTGTGTAATTCGTTGACGCCATGTCGATTTTTATGAAAACAAGATAAACAAACTTTAAGACGAAATATTATAACGATACATCGTTTTGTTTATAAATAAAGCGGAAAACTTTATACGAATAAAACTGGATCACGAATGACATGACATTAATCGAGCGACGAATTCCGAGGGACACATTTCCGGGTGAATTGCCAACCCTAACCGACATCCGGTAATTAATGTGAGTGGTTATCTGGAATATAATTTCCCGCAATCAACAAATACATTGATCGTTTCCATATTAATTTGAAATATACACCTCTCATGTTTAATTGAATCATCGTGCCTTATTATAATTGCGTATAAATTAAGTGCTATTTTAATACCCTAATTACGACTATTTTGTGTTACTGTGAGGTCAGAGGCCATTGCGTTCTAAACCACAACTATTAACGTATAAATGAAATACGTTTATTCATGACCAAATTGATTATAGTAAAAGCAGCACGTCAAACCATAAATGATAAAAGAAAATGCGGGTTTAATTGGTAAACGCAATTTAACATATTATTGTTTGTAATCAATATTGTTATAAATATATACAAAGATAGGACAAGAAAAACTAGTACCACTAATGACATCATAAAGTCATTTACTTTATGATGTCAAGAAAAGATAATAGGTACTAACAATATTCTATTTGCATGAATGACATGATAAAAATTTAAGTATTCAACATAGACTCTACATTTGCACCATTCCATGTAATGTCTGAAATACCGTCATTATATTGTAATGTACAAACCAATTATGATATCATTTTAATTGAATATAAATGTAATTATAATAGCCGGCACAATGAAGCGTTTATCGCTTAATAAATTAATCCTATTGGAATGTTTGTGCGGGCACGTATTGGCTTCCGAAAGCCGTTTACATGTGTATCGTATCGCGAGAAATGCTCAACCGAGCGGTTTGTTGGGCGGGCGGCGCGTGCGCGAGGCGCGGGGCGCGGGCCGAGCGCGCCGCCCGGCCGCGCCGCGCACTCCCGCCCCGGCCGCGCGGCCGTCGACACGTGTACACGGACGCGATCGCCTTCTTTGTCTCCGCTCGGTTTACGATCTATCTTTATTTTTGTTCACTGACGGATCGCCTCTCTGATGCCTTAACGGAAGCACCGCTCTGGATTTCAGTGCCACAAGGATTGCAGTGATATTTTTTCTTACCGGATTTTGCAGTGTATTATAGTGCAATAAAGAATTCTGTGTCGTCATCTTAGTTAAACAAAGGCCGTTCTGAGAGTGACTCTTGACGTATTGTGCAATTAATTACAGTTACCTATAGATGTATTTCAATTATTTTTTTAATTGACATGTTATTTCGCTACGATAGAGACTTACTTTCGTGAACTAGTGTCGCAAAGTTTGTGACCCAGAAGTTAGTGACAGTTACCATAGTGAGGATCAAGGATTCTCCTAAAAGCAATGCTGAGGGTAGTAAAAAGGAAGGCAAGAAAAAAAGTGGTAAACAAAAGACTGAAAGCAACGGGACGGTGACGAGCGCGAAAAACGAAAAGACCGTGTCAAGTGTCTCGAAGACGTATAAAGAGGGCCAGAAACAATCCCCCGCAAATGAAAGAGATAACGAGGTATTTTCCCGGCGTTTCCGCCTTACCAAATAAAGCTGAACAGATTTCCCGTTTTTTACTCGGTGCCAAAAAATAATGCACTGTTCCGTGTAATCTATAGTCTCTTGGCAAACTCTTATATAAGTATTTCCGCATGCGAAGACTTTATAATCTGCCGCATTTTTATTGCGAATATTTTTGTCTACTATTTTATGTAGAGTATATCTACGTAAACCCACGAGATTAAGGAAAAAGGAATGAATGTTACATAAGTGACAAGTGTTTTGGATCCCGTGACAGGGTAATAAAGCCAGTCGCTAAGATGTTTATTTATACAAGATTATGAGATTCCGTTCTGATTTTTATTAGATATACTGGCATATATTAGCAAGATTATTTATTGTATCTAAAAGTTATTTTTTTGTTATTGTAGCTTTTTGCATTCGTGAATATTGAAGGTGGTTATTGATGAATAAAAGTTTGGCAAAGGGAGATCTCCCGCCAGGCTAGGTGATCATGCCTGGGGAGCGGCCGTGCTCCGACAGTCTCTGTT
>DWNE01000011.1:0-57526 GCA_018249875.1 Cecropterus toxeus
GCTAATAAACTATTGCCGTCCCTAACCGCTTCAACAATTTGATACAAAATTACAATAGAATTTGGGTTACAATTTCCAATTTTCTTTGGATGGTAAATACAATTTGATGTAAGGTAAATGACATGATAAGTAAATTACCTTTACACCCGAGGCAAATCTTTTAACATGACACAAAGTGACAGAATTTGTGTACTGCCTAATGAACTGAAATGTAACATTATAACAGGAGGACAAAATGCCAGAAAAATTCAAAAAAATTGGAAGCTTTTTTTTCTGTTTCCAACAACGCACATGGTTATGCGTGTCTTGAAATATAGTCTTCGAAGTGACCAAAAGGTTATAAAAGTGGCCACAATAAATCCTAAACTACAAGAAGTTGCATCAACTACTTATACCCGAGAATTTTTCGCATCAGCGTCACGAACGCTTTCAAGAATATTTATCGTACATTCCATGTCGGATTCCAAATTCGTGGCCGCAACATTCACGACCGAATTCCCAGGGAACGCCTCACTTGGCACAACAACCTGTCGGCGGCACACCACCCGCTGTGCCAACTCATTATACAATTTAAAGATTTTTTCGGTATAACGGTAGCGTGTCATTCACGTTCCCGTTTAGGGCATATTCACTTGGGATGGGATTTGGAAAAACTTTAGCTTTACCACCCGGTATATAAAAAAAACGATGGTTTATAATTCTGATCGTTGTTGC
Organism: Cecropterus toxeus; assembly: GCA_018249875.1. Taxonomy (NCBI): domain Eukaryota; kingdom Metazoa; phylum Arthropoda; class Insecta; order Lepidoptera; family Hesperiidae; genus Cecropterus; species Cecropterus toxeus. The sequence goes on from DWNE01000011.1 coordinate 715, forward strand.
TATTGATGTTATCAACAATGATGTACGTCATTTATTTAGCTGAGAAGTATGAATGGGTAATTAATACATAGTAGATTAGCAATAAATTGTCATTAGTTTATAGAGTTGGATACACGTGCAGTTCCAGGAGTGGAATCACAAATCAGATGAATCGTACAACTGAAAGAAAACAAGTCGGCAACACTTTATAGTATGACGTAGATGTAGAGGATAGTCTAAATTAGACACGTGATATATTCACAGAGTAGTCGTGATAAAAGAAACGGTTATTGGGAGAATATCAGTTAAACATATTTCGATATATTTCGTTTGTCAAACGAGTTTCAACGAATCCCTTTATTTTCTATTTGGCGATGAAAATAGAATGTAAGACAACAGTTCCAGGAATATTTCATTTTCACGATCAGTTTTGTATATTCCTTTGTACAATAATGAAATTTCGGGAGACAAAAAGAAAAGGCATTTGTTCAACGACAAAAGGGAATAGTTCAATTGGAAAGCCATGCCTTCGAAATACGAATAATATGAATAAAGGAGAGCATATTGCAAACGTAGCGTCTCAAAGAGATGGCAATAAACGATTGATTGGAGCCATCTTCGCGGTTGATGACGGTTTATGGCGATACTCCCAGCGGTACGCAGGGTGTGACTCGCAACAATTTATTAGGCTAATCATTTGTCTATAACAATAACATTAAAATATTATTTAGGTATAAACTTTTAAGGCAGAACCCTTGTTCTATACGAATTTGCTTACAGATTTCCATGGGCGACAGTGACCATTCACCATCAGGTAGACTGAATGCTCGTTAGGTACATCGATTTTATAAAAAAAATCTATAGTAGTGTGATATTAGTATAGGCCACCACTCCGTTTTTTCTCGTGGACGTTGTGGAAGATGACAAGTAGATTAAACTCATGAGATAGGGAGCACGTCGCATGGGCCTTCCTATGGCGACGGTGCTGCCATTAGCACACGCACCCTGCCAAGCGCATTGTATGTGAAAATTCTCTTCTTTAAAATAAACTTTTGAACTGTAAGGTCTGAAGACTGGATACAATTGTTAAGTCAGTTTCTACATTTTAATAGCCTACTTTGAAGGTTAAGAAAGCATTCAATTTTATGAACTTTATGTTATATTATACTAGCTTATACCCGCGGCTTCGCCAGATTCTGATTACCGCGGGAATGGGAATAATATAGTAGTAATGTATCATATTTGTTATTGTAGCATATCATAAGCAATCTGTGTACCAAGTTTAGCGAAATGCGACCAGTAGATTTTGCGTAACACCAACACATCCTCACCAACTTTCTCATTTATAATATCAGGTCAGATTCATGACATATATGTGACTTGTGCACATTATTTACTAGACTCCATTTTCTGTATCTGTAGAGGATCAACTAGTAATTGATATAATTTTCGTTGTATAGAAATTGACGCGATGACCTTGCATATAGTAGCGTCGTGAATGATCGATCTGACTCGAGGCATTGACTAAACTCATTCATCGCTTGGCCACTAAGAACCGTCACACGATGAAGATACCTACTGTCATATATTTTTGTCATGAATTATATTTCACAATTACATTTAAATATGGTGTCACAAGCAACAAGGACGATAAAAATTTTGTCTATTTTACTGAACATAGAGCGATATGACGTTTTATAGATAACTAGTAGTGTTAAAGATAAGAAGAAGAAGAAACATAAGAGCTTATTGAAAAGACTTGATTCATTTTTACCTTCTCACGATGTGATTAGTTAAGGCTTAGATAATGCTTAAATCTTGATTCATAAGACTAAAGATTAAGTCGAAGTATACCTAAAGAGTAAGCTGTTTCTTAAAAATCGTGACGTATGCTAAAATTTTAGCCCGCCGAAGATCTACACATACATATTTTTACATGCGAGTGCCTCCATTTCTAGTATATTTTTAAGTGACTCTAGACTTTTTTTAAACACTTAACGGGCTGATTTTTTTCGATTTTTTTTTGTATCAACGCAAAATTTAATAGATATCATTTAGTCTAGCGTGACAGAACCTAGATCTTTAAGACTAATTGCAACACTATAAGTATTACAAAAATCTTCGAATAATCTGTAATTGTTCAAGGCAAGAGTGAATAGGCATGTTCTAGGTAAGTGTGCTACTTTCGAGACCGCGTCTGATTCAGCACCACGTGAGATTGCGGTAAAAGCAAGCGGGCACACATAGGTAATTAAAATAACAAATTTTATGAATAGAAAAAAACCCTTCGTGGTTTAACTGCTTAGGCACTTACGCCAATGTTATATTTGCCTGATAACAACATTAATAATCACTGCTGTATTCTAAATACAGTTAAAGAAGACACTCATACGAGGTATTCAACTTTGAGTTTTTATATATTATTCATGAATTGCAATTGGCAATTACAAACAGGTGGACTGCATACCGGTTGAAGTGGCGCCGTTTAAAGAAGGCCCATGTCCAGCAGTGGACCTCGAAAGGCTGATGGATGGATGGACTATGCAGTCCTATGCTCCTGTTAACTTCCTACCTTCCTACTTCTGTTAAAAAATCTTCATCCTACTTTCTAGGATGTTCTCCTATATAGTGGGAACCATGGACACAAAGACGAGTATACTAACACCTAGACTGGATCTAGGTGTTAGTGTACTGAAGTGTACTGTACAGAATCTAAACTCATCATTCAGATGTCTGACTGGAAGGGGATCGAACCCGGAACCCATTGCGTTTGAGACTAGAATGGTAACAGCTTCGCCATGCGGGTCGTCATAAACTAAAAAATGTCTGGAAAAAAACTTTTGCGTCACCAGTAACATAGCATCATTAAGAAACAACTCCGTTCATCACATCGTAATGGCCGCGGAGCACGATACAAAATGAAGCCGGACATCATATCTCAATCCGACGGGACCAACAATTGCCTCATAATTCACCCGGCACCGAGATTTCCTGGCCTTCGAATTAACTGAAAAGGAAACACTAAGGAAGCTCTCGATAAACTTAAACGAGTGAAACAATGCGTGGTATATAAATAGTTCTCACATATAAATAACTGTGTATTATATACCCATTATTATATACGTATTGTGGTTGTACATACAAAAATGAGCCTTCCTACTTTCATAAGAACGAAGTAGAAGTCCCAGACACATAGCCACTCAGATTATAAAAATACCCATAAAACAGACGTCTTGGCTCATACCACTGTCTCTGCTGGAAACTGAATCCAGAACTCCTAATGCACTGATTGGACGAAAACAAAAAGTTCAAGTCAGTTTTTTCTTCTTTGAGCTAGTTATAAAGCTCTTAGCTTGCGTATCAGAGGCTCTTTATCAGTAAATTTGTGAAAGGAACTTCAAACATTTTTTAATATGTATGTACGCCTTTAGAAATTGTGCAGACAACGTAACAAAATGAATGATCATGCGATCAACATTGTCGTAATCACCGAGATCATTGACGCATTCGCACTCGCATCCCTATCAAATACACTCATTACCGAAGATAGACGCGTCAGATAAGAAACGCTACATTAACAACATACTAACAACTCACACCTAATTACAGATAGGAAATTCGATTACAAACATATTCACTGATACTGTCTGGATTGAACTCACTTCAAGTCTAGCCTTTATTCGCTTCCGATAATAGTTACTTACATAAGGGACAGTAGATATAATATATGTGAACTTTGAGGAGAATTTTAGATTTTTGCATTAATAAGCCGAAAATATTTCGTGATACCGTGACGATATATTGGTAAGTTCCATTGTGTTAGCGATTTACCGTGCATGTGCACAGTTATAATTAAATTACTTAAAGTTAAATTTAAACTGCAAATCTTAAAAATGGAATTTAGAGTTTATTATATCTGAGAAATTACTTCAGATGACGTGACAGAAAAATTGCGTGATAGAACTTCCTTACAAAACCTATAGACATACGAAAGAAGTTCCAAATTCACGTTTTAAAAAATCGCTTAGCACTTGCTTGAGCTAACCAAACAGACAAACAAGACAAATTCGCAGAACGTGCGAACAAAACCCGTCAATGACCCCGTATAGCTACGAGATAGGAAACCCGACGACATGGACTAAACCGATGAACATTAAACTCTGCCATCGGTGAAAAGTACACGCGACTTTGACCTCTATGTGCAGGGAATACTGACGTGAATCGTGAGGATGTTAACGACATATGGGCAACGCTGTCCAAATTGACGATACTCATAAAACGTTTGCGGAATACGACGAGGCAACAAATACAGGATTGAACGGCTATCTAGACAACAGCAATAAATTGGTAGACGTCCGGAATAAGAATGCTGCAGTGGAGTTGGAAGTTCGTAGTAAATAAATTCAGATATTTAGTTGAATCAAATATATTTATTTAGCAGAGTAACGCTGCTATGTTGAGATATGCTCTGAACACACGAAATCATGTCATCCCATGATCATCATAAGTTTTGGGCAGATATAGCTGATTAAGTAATTTCGTACAAGTTTAACCAAGATTGAAAGATAGGCATTAAACTGCTAAGCGTTTCCATGGCTTTAATATCGATTGAAAAGTATAACATAGCCGTTGTTTCATATGAAATTATATCGAATTTGGTTATGATCTCATCCAAAACTTCATTAAGGAATGTGTAAAAAGTTATACCTGTTTAAACTCTATCGGTTATTACTTATAGTACCATGATTGATATAACCCTTATAGTGCCAGTTTAATTCACTGCGAAGGGGTTGTGTCCAGGCAGCTCGAGCATGTAAATACATTGGAATTCACAGATATTCAATGAGCAGCGATTTCTATGTAACATCACAAGATTACTTCCTGAAAAACTGTTAGACAAGTAGATTGTCATTTAATTTTCTCATTTTCATTACTTTAAAACAATATAGTCTTTAACACTACATTCACCTGGTGCTAGATCGACACAATTACAATTTAAAATGCATGCGAGTTTTGCGCCCTTGCAAGTTTCATTACCGGTCGTGACTGGCATGCATATGCGTGCTACGAGCCTTATTGTAAATTCGAAATAACAATCGTAATTTGCACTCAAGGCAGAAATTGTATTTACAATTTACTCCACAATTTTAATAAATTGGTAATTAAGTATCAATAAATTAAAATAATACTTCTTCTAACAACCATGGTTTTAAAGTGAATGATGAATATGAAAATAATTCAATTACGGAGAACAGTGCAGTATTCACGGAAAAAATAAGAAATAAAAGAAGTCGGCTAACAAAGAGTAAGTCAATATTTACCAAGAACTCCGAAATGTTTTATGTATTATGTAGCTTACAAGCAAATCAATCCCTGTAAAGACCTCTTTATTTCGTGAGAGCTTCAGCGAAATTGACTCAACTTCTTTCCAAGTTTCCAAGATTGCGATCTTATCCCAAGTTAACCTTTATACAAGTTCATTATTATTTCCAAGATAAGCCATTAGAGGTCGTGACTAACTTGAATTTAGGTAAAGGCAGTTATTTTTCACACATGATTCCATTTCTTTCATTTATAAATAAACTAAGATAGCTGTAGATAATAAAGTAAAAAAAAGAACACTACAGGCTAAGTTACAAAGAAAACATCTTTACACCTCGAAACTTCATCATTACACCGTCGTAATCCAGCCTTGTTTACAGGCTACAAAGAAAACCCCTTTACACCACGAAACTTCATCATTATACCGTCGTCATCAAGCCTTGGTGCTAATCAAACCAAACCAAATTAACTTGAATTGTAAGTACTGATTAAAGACCCTCATTTCTTCCATCTTCTATTTCCCAATCTGATCTGATCTGAAAGTACTAATTAAAGACCCTCATTTCTTCCATCTCCTATTTCCCAATCTGATCTGATCTGAAAGTACTGATTATAGACCCTCATTTCTTCTATCGTCTATTTCCCAGTCGGATCGCAGCAAATTTCCACTATTTTATATACTACCCGATAAAGGCACGTTAAAAAAAACATCACAATTTGGTACATAGCCACTAGTCTGGATAAACAATGACTCAGACATGTTCACATCGATGACATCACGCTGCACTGTCTCGAAGGTAAGAATGGTCATTGACATGCAAACGGCAGTGCTGATAAAATTAATTTTAAAATCATACTTAATACCCTTACGATAGGAAATAATGCAGACCCGTCTGGCTCTACGAAATATACTAGGAAATATAGTAATATTTCCTAGCTTCAGGGTAAGATATATAGTAGTATATTTTGAAAACCGGAATTTGGGTAGTAACCTTAGTTTTAAAATATACTTATGGCTAAACTAGATCATCCTGTATTGTGAAGGACATAGACTCATACAAAAACATTAATCTTTTTTACACTATCTCAGTTACGTCATGGTGACGTAGATAGTACGGTATAGGTAATTCGAATATCTAGATAAATATTATCTGGAGATTATGATTATGAATGTATCATGTGAAATGTCTTGTCATTGATACGGTACAATTTATATTTCTAGATGTATATACAATAAAAACAATACGTGTAATTTGATCTTTTTCATATAAAAGAAAATTGCTGACAATTTCCATGGGAAGAGATCGGTTGTCACACAGTTGCTCCACACGTTATCTACGCCTTTTTTGCCCACAATTTAGCCATAACGTCTAACTTATTGCCACAAGTGCCTTAATAATAAAAAAAGAAAAAAATAAAAACAAAATAAAATTAAACATGACGCCACGGCGAGATTCCTCCTATAAATTTTTCACATCCGTAAAAAAATAGGTCTTTTCTATTTAGGGAATGAATGAAGCCTCGCACAGGTTATGACGCACAAGAATACATTTGGTTTATTTAAAAAAACCTAAACACGCTCTAATAATAAAACTCTTCAACAGCCTCCAACTCTGGGCTCTTCACCAACCCCAGCCGGCTTCAAACGCCGAGGGCGTTATCGGCTACGATAAGAAAATACTATCTTAGAAAATTTCAAGAAAAACGGTCACTGTTACGGTCGCTAAATACAATAATCAATATTAGCCACAATAACTTACAACAGATAACTTAAAACTGCTAATCGTCATTGACAAAGTGTACGTGACGTTCAACACGCTTACGCAGATCATGAGATGATAATACTACGATCGATGGAAGATTTAAACTAGTCTAAGAAAAGAATTATACCTATATTATGAAATATTTAAAAGACGAGGTAGAAAACCTGATGTCAAGATCTGCATGAGCCGTGAACATCAGTGACCAACTAAATAGGAAAGTCTTATATAAGATTGATTATAAGCACCTACCACTATTTGCGTCACGTTGACACGAATCAGTAATTTTTTTACTCAAAATTGCTTTGATTTAATTTTATAGCATCATTTACTTATAATAGTAGTCTAAGCTATGACTATGAAGAGCCCAATGTTGTAAGTAGTGAGTAAGTAGTAGTAGTTGTAAAAAGTCTTGTTTAAAATAAAAAGGAAAAAGTGACTGCTACGTGATGTAAGGCACGGTACGATCGTGGTTGTTTTGGATGTAACATAAGCCTTAAAGCCTTGAGCTTAGTCTTAATTTGTAGTATTGTTTTGGAATCTTAGCCCTGTGTAATTTAACTTATCGTAGCTCAGGAAAATGCAGGTGTTTCTAAACCACAGTCAAACACTTCATCATTGTATTTGTATAGACTACTACACGTTAATATTATATTTAGTAACAATGATATTATCAGTTGCAGTGTTTATAAAAAGATTTTAAATAATTAAGTAGGTAAAACATAAGATATAACTAGTGGATAGATTATATTTAAAATAGAAAATTAATACTATTTGCACTTAAAATTGAGAACTATTTAAAAGTGAGCACATCTGCACTATCCGAAGACTAAACGTAAAAAATGCTCAAAAAAACCTTTGATGGATACCTTTGGAGTAATTAAATGGTGTCATTTCTACGTAACAAGCGGGAATTACTTCTAAGACTTACGTCGTCAGAGCATGATTAAGTGACAGAACCTTATTCTAATTATCTTGAATTGAGCTGGTGACTCTAAGTAATCACACTAATAATGCCTTACTAGTGCAGTGCAATGAATACTAAATCTTTCAAATTCTTTATGAATTGATATTTATTGATTTAACGATAGATGTTATAACCAAATTTCAGCAACATTTGATATTCCACATCACATAATAGAAGGATCCGTTTATGCAACCTATTTGGATAGCGTTGGCCAAACAACGGACGGACATTTAACAGATATCCGTTCTGAATGTGTCATGAGATTGTGCATGGTGCTGACAACACGGGGACTCCTAGTGCGATAATGAACATAGAAAGCGCGAGGTATAAGCATAGCATTTGCGTCAACATTACTGATGTTGATAAACGCGTAAGTGATAACGACAGATACACGAGAGCACGTGAGCTGACTAACGAATGAAGTTGAACAACCTGAAATGTATAGACGCTAGAAAAGAATCTAATAAACTGTAATGATGCTAATGTTACATTTTATAGGGAAATTGTTAACAGAATCTATCATGTATAGGAACTTGAGAGTATTGTTGAAAATAAATGGATCGGTATTGTTACAGTATAATTACTATTCAAATTACACTTGAAAATATCACGATGGGCTGAAGCAAATCCCATAAAACATTTTAATCGATTTAAAAATATTATTCAATATCAGAAATGTTAATACATTTTTATTATTAAATTGATTCAATTTTGTATCATCCTATGAATCTCTCAAATGCACATCAGTCATCAATCAAAACCAGATGGCACACAAAATGGATTGCATTATCACCCGTGCCAACATAGTGTAAATTATCTAGAACGCGCAAACAATCTCTATCCGTCTTTGTTGCACGACCTATCTCACTCGACTGTGCTTTATGTACTTTTGCTAAAGATCATGAAATTCTATATTTGATACGATTACCGTGGATTTGTACACTTTAATATATAATGGCAACGATGTATAGGAAATAAAAAAACTCTATAACTAGACTGGTTTGTGTTGAATCTGGCAGTATAGTAAAAACAAATTATAAATACTTCGATTTTTCCGGAAGCAATTATTTTAAGTGGAAAAAAATCAACGGTAAAACGTAAATTACGTACGTAAAATATTACTATGCCTAATGCCAAGAATCTTGAACTCCATCAATCTGAATGATTGATCCCTTACCGGAATATCTGTCACACATTTATCCGTAGCGTTTTCCCGTTTACTGTAAACAACTAATCTAATATTGGATCTGTCCCTGAAGAAATTATAAATGTCGGAGCTACTGTCAGCTAGTGTGGGAATATTGATTCGGAATATAAAAATTACCATGCATATCGTAATGGAAGAATTCACATAAATAATAATACTAGAGTTATAACACATCTGCCATCTAAACAGTTTAATCAAAATTTTACTGTCTCTATGAAAAAGAAGTTAATTAATGGAGACACTTCACGCGCGCTCATTGCTTAAAATTAAAACTGTGAATATGAAAAATCAAGTTATATTCAGATAAAGACGTTGGTAAGAAATAATTTGATCTCATCGACACGAACAAGGAGCAGCGAGACGCTAATTCATCCAATTAACACCAATAAATTTCAGCTTCAACTAATAGGATGTCAGATGTAAAGTTAACCATGCTAAGGGTCTGTCCACTTCTAATAATATCCAAATTAATCCAAAGAGACATCAGAATGATTAAATATAATATAATAATACATGGATATTAATAGCTGTTGGAGCAGTCTAATTAGTAAGGCGTGGTAATAAAAATTGCATACTAATGAAATTTCATATTTTAAAATAACATTGCAAGGGTCGCACATATCACAATTATGATTTAGTAGCATAATGAAAGAACATATAATGCGATGTAACATGATAATAATTGGATCGCACCTGTTCTGAATTAATACAAACGCGCAATTAATGATACTGAAGAAACTATACAATAGATGTTTAAGCGCTCTATAATAGGAACGACATCGGCATTATATTAAAAATATAGATCATAGAGCCACGCTACTCAATGAAAAGAACATAAAAACAAACATGAAACGTTTAATGACGTATTTCAATATATGGTTGGTGGACTATATACCAGTAATAAATAATGCATAAAACTCAAAACGACATTAGATCATAAAACAGAATCAATTCATTCGTATTCGTAAGTTTTATGAATCGTTAAGTATAATATTTATATTTAGTAGTAGTTGTATTACATTAGTTTAGTAGTTTATGTAGTGGTAAAATTTGACGAAATATTAATATGAAAATTTAAACAACATGTGATTGTAACCTAAATGAATCAATTGGATCATCGCTTTGGCTCAATTGTATTAGACAACTAGGTTAGCTAATGAGGGCCATAAGTGTAAATCGTTCGGTTGTTGTATTCGTAAAGAAACATAATTACACAAAGGTACATTGTTATATTGTAGAGATTTTATCGACACAATTTGCATAAAAATTGGTAAAGATGCTTACATTACAAAGCCATCTAATTTTACCGAACCTCTGCCCACGGTTTGCCACTTATCATTCATCATACCATTGTCGCTGGCAATGGCAACGACCTCCAATTTTATGGATGAGCATAAAAATACTGTTTTCGCGTACCATTACCACCTGGGACGAATTACAGTTATGTATATACTGGCTTAGGGTGCTCCATACATAGTGTGTGAAGAGATTGAACAAATCTACTATTCAACAATAATGGCATATTTTGTATCAAATAAGGTTACCGATGAGTATGACTAATACGAGGAACAAAGATAATACACTTCCGAATATTTTACTGCCTACAAATATTTGTTCCTTCTCAAATATAATAACGATTTTAAACATTGCTAGAACTATAGATCATCTAAATATACATATTATTATGTACTACATATCATGTGCGTCGATACTTTATCTATTTTAAGACTGCAAACAGACATGACATTATAATTGAACAAATTGCTGCAATTTCTTTAATACGATACAATCCATTTCGTAACGATTTAATATCTTACATAGATTGTCTTTGGAGTTCTTAAATCATTTTATGACACTAATGATTTAACCTCGCCTGCTACATACCTCCAATCGTAATAGAATTTAATGCCGTTTAAAGATCATTATAACTCCACCGATACCTTACAACAAGTCAGTTGACCTCGCGATGGTGTTGAAAAGGTCAGAATGCGACTACTACACGATAATTAACTTAGGAACAGTTCTATTTTACTGATTTACAATAATTAATTGAAAACTATACTATTCAATGATAATATTCACCAGTTTGCGGTTACTTCAACAGCTGAAAATAATACAGATAAAGATATGAATGATAGGAATAAGTACCTAACTGCGTCAGAAGAAGGGGAACTGTTTCTCGAATGTATGTATGTCCATTTTTTGGCACGCGCTACAGCCCAAACAGCTTGACGGATTATGACGTGTAACATATCATTAGAATCGTCTTAGTTTGCAGTGTCATAGAATGTATAATTTTAAAAATGGCGCCTTCAAATAAAAAGAAGACTACTTTTTTACCATCGCAAAAATATAGATATCAAATGAAAGTTAGTAATTGGACCATTCTGAAAATGTACACTTATATTTTAGTAATTTTACTCATCTATTTTGTCGAAAACCCATATAAAATGTTAAATGTAGACCAATCATTATAAGCAAAAAAAAAGAACTTTTTACGCAGTCGGGTTTTTTGTTTTACTATTTTTAATTAATAGTTTAAATAAGGGTTTTTAAACATGAACGAAGGCGGATATAATTCAACTTGTGGGACACAGTTGTATGAAGCGGATCGATGTGTATAATTAAAAGATCATTCTCTTGGGTCACGTACACGGTAAACACGTGTGTAATTCGCGGTTCGTTCCGCTCGTAAAGTCTGGTCTGTTGTTCGTTCTTGTTATCTGTTTATCTGATGAGAGTCCTATAGGTCGACTACCAAAAAAAGATGGTGTTACTAACTTGGTACGCGAAGAAAAATCTGAATAAGTCAATAATATAATTACGAACCAAACTGATCTTTTAGGCAATGCGTCAAAGGTGCCATGACAAAAGTTCTACCAAAGAGATTTTAATTATAGAAATCGTTCTCTAAAACAAAACATATCGAAAAACTGCAATATTACGAATATTATGTATAAAAAGTAGAATGTAAGCGAGTGGAGTGCAACCGTAGATAAACCAAAGTCAAAACATTAATGAATACGATGATTAATCATGGATGATCAAGCATTATAATGTAATTATTTATAACAACTAAGGCGACCATTTATACATTGCATTTCTATTACATACAATTACATATGTAATGGCATATGCCATCACACCAGGAAGCAACCACACACATTTGCAAAGTCAGCAAGTTCCGAGCGGATTAATTTCCGTGATATATTATTGCTAGCCGGCAGACCGACGACGAGGCAAGATTAATATGGCGCTCGATAAGACTCGAGGGGAATATTTAAAGAAGAGCAATGGAAGGTGGAAGAGGTCGTGACCCACATAGATGTAACGACGTCCTCTGAGAGAAAAAAGACAGAATTTTATAACATACTCTACTAAGCAAATATTGAACAATTCAAAATAAAGATAATGTATTGAGATAAAACTGGAACTGGACTGTATAGAAAATGTATCTATATAAAGAGTATCAAACAGACTGAAAAGTTAATAACCAAAATGAGATGTAAGTAAAATGTTTAATGTGACATTCATTACGTCACAGCGTGCATTGTAAGTTTTAAATAAAAGCTGAATTTTATTTCTCAAAACCCCTTAATGACCCTTTTAGGCAGACACATAATCAGATCTTTTGATGACAGCTCAAGAGTAAATCGCTTAAAGTCTCCACCGGAACTCCATTATAACCTGACCCACTTTAGAGATAGTACGTAAGCCAACGTGAATCAAGTCGTCGGGGATTTGAGATTTTATTTTGTCGCAGAGAATAAAATGATACCAACAATAGAATGCTCCTTAAACATCTTGCGAAGCCATTTCAAATGAAACACAATCGTCTAAATTCCAGACACGCTTTAGGAAAATCGAAAAATACGGGCGCAATATTTTTTTATCTATTTTACGACATTTTATGTAGGGGTGAGGACATTACTGAATCGTTGCACGTCTCGGGAACAATATGCCAGGGGGCTATATTTGTATTTGACGATGTTTCAAACAAAAAAGATATATACTTCAATAATTCTTTAATAAAAAATATATATTTCATTTCTATCGCCTATTGCTTCTGCGAAAAAGCCAACAAGATACAAGAATTTAATCAATAAACTACACATACAACTGAAAATAAAATTGATGGCTCTGTGTATTTTTATTTTACACGGTTCGCCAATTACTCCACTTCACTTAGTTATGAAAATAAGCTCTTGTATAAAACATATAAATTGATTTCAAAGTCCCCTGTTTTTCAACGTAAGAGGCTTACACGGTATGACATCAAAATCCTTTTAAATTGGCAATCCCTGTTACACAATTTCAAGGACAAAAACAACGAGACGAAAAAAATAAAAGAGGCAAGCGTCCTTGAGATAAAATTTGCAATGAAGCACAATGAAACTCGTGACACTAGTGAATTCTAGTGGAACAAAAAGTGGTTACCAACCGGCGAGCGCTTTCCGCTACACCGTATGGACTAAATGTAGCAGCAATTTTTGTTTGCAAATAAAAATATCGTTCGATTCAAGGCACTACTAAAAGTATATCCAGAATTTAAGCTGATCAAATTATTACACGGAAAGAAACTAAATGTGTTTAATAACATAGCAACCACAACCGTCACCCAAACAACATTTTGTACAGCACTTTAAAGCTTGAAGTAAAAAATATTGTTAACCTGGTAACAATCTTCTGATGAAAAACACACATTAGGTAGAGGAAATAGGCAGTATTATTGTGGTAAACAAAATAATTGTTGTAGAAGAAATGAAAAATGCGGACGACGATTACGATACAATTGTACGTACATGAAACAGCAAGACGTCAAATGGGTGTCATCTCGTGTAATGTGATAGCAGGGTGTGTCTAGGCTGAATTGTGTCATCTAACACTTTACGGGCGTCTGCGATGTTTATTACAGCTGGAAGCGAACTGCTGGGCGGAGCGGCGGACGGGCGAGGTGAAATATTACATGGGGGAGATGTGGGGAGAATATTGCGATGTCGGTTCACGAACAAATTTATGAGTATGTTTGGTGTTGTGCATATTATGTTCTATGTACCTATATGTTAGTTAAGTGTATTGTTATTATTTACTTACTAAAATACTTCTCAAATGTCAAACCAATAATTAAATAAGACTTAAGTTACCACTCTTGAGAGTTAGAAAACAGAATTAAATGCATATTTAAGAGTGGCTTCCATACAACAATATTTTGCCGTTTTTTATAGTAAATGGTACGGAACCCTGCGAGGGCGAGTCCGACTCGCACTTGGTCAATTTCTTGAATTTACAAAGGTGTGGAAAAATGAAAAAATGGTGAGATTAACATTGTACTATAAGAAACTATAGGAAATCCGAGTAATCTTAAATTAAAGTCTTAAATTAACGTAGATGAAATATTTTTGCCTAATACGAATATTTATAGTATAGGAATGCTTCTGTCAATCACTACATTATCAAGATTTGCCATGACTGGTAATAACGTATATAAAAACTTACTTTTGTTCGCTGAAAGGAAAGTTATAACTGCCGATACTTATCATGAGTTCGACGATAAAAGTATAAAGGCACAAAATAAAGGCCATTAAAATTCATAGTCTTTATGTTTCATTGGAGAAAGATGGGAAAACGTACTAAAGGTATGGCGAAAAAAACCTAATAATAAATTTTGAAAGATTTTTATACAACATTTTTAATTATAAGTGTTAAAAGTTACGTTAACACTACTTGATTACGCAGCAGAAAAAAGCTACTTTAAAAATATTAAGCCCTGTCTTGGCATTACGTAAGCGCTTGAAGTGTAGGGTGTAGGGCTCTCTTCAGGCTCTGACTTTGAGAGCGTTTCGACTGGCCTCGTTTCAGAAATAAGGGTCATAAACAAGCAATTTCATAAATAAGAATAAATAAACTTCAAAATTAACAACAATATATAATAAATATAACAATATAATATATACCTTTTATAATGTACACAATAAATACGTATTATTGGAAATAAAAAATGAAAACCTTTCATTAGCTGTTATTATGTTGTGTTGTCCCTAGTGACCTGCCTTAGAGGGCTCCATCTACCTGAATTATGAATTTAGAGTTCTAAGTAATGATGTAATTGTGTATTGTGAAAATTCTAGCGTAGGACCATATCTGTCGAAAACTTCATTAACCTAAGGCCATAATAAGTCCTTTCAAACCTAAAGCCCTGAAACATAAACAACAGGGCACGTTCAATCAACTAATCCAAACAGTTAATCTTGAAATGAAAACGGAACAGGAATGAACGTTTCAGTCGAATGAACGCAGAACGAACGAGAAACACAAACAACATGTAATGAGGAATTTGGATCGAGCTTTTTGCGAGACCCTTTGTTTGACCTTTATGTTCGTGAAATGAATAAAATTTGGTTTCGATTCAACATAAATTGAAACACGACTCACTTTACTTCGTATATTCAAATTGCACGCTTGGCAATATAACTTAAAATCATTGTATAATTAATCGAAAGTATTGTTGACAACATCCATAAAAAAATTATATCTGTACTCTATTCTAATATATACAATCGAGATGGTAAGTGCCTGTTTGTTACTGAATCACGCAAGAAACACTGGTCCGATTTCATGAATTTTTGCATAGCTTATTTACTTGGTCAGTATACTTGGGCTATAGGCTACTTGGATTTCTATATTTTTTGCTATTTAAAATGGCAACTATTTTAGTGATGTCACTAAACCGTTTGGTTTCAGACTTTCATATTTCCATTTTAAATAATAAGGGAACACTACAAAAAAGCAAAGTTTTGACGACATATTCGAGGTTAACCTTATTGGCATCTGGCAGGCCTATATAACTTTATTACCATGTACCTCCAACGGTTAGCGAATAAAGCCCGAACTTTTTGTCGCGTAGCGAAGCACGGTTACTTCAGCTATAAACATAACGAAAGTAGTAATCAGTTCGGTTTAAACTCGAGGACGATAAAAACTTATCCACGACTATAAAAATATATCTAAAGTTCAAGAAAACACTACACAAAATACTAACGGATAGGCATACAAAATGAATAAAATAGTTGCCAGCAAATAAATAAACCTGCAATTTCGAATGTTATACGTATTTAAAAGAAACATTCAAAATATAACAATTTCATAAAATCTTAGCTACAACGGTCACATTGCTTGTTTGTATATAGTCGAATACGCTCTTTGGCGGCAGGCCAACTAACTAAAACACAGGAGGCCCCTGTTTATAACCAATCGTTTCTGAAGCCACTACAAACAGATAATGATGACAACATTTTTTTTCGCACGAAAACAAATAACAAAACTTCTGATATAACATGAACTCTTGACAGCGATCCAGTAGAAACTGGGAGATTACGATAACGAAAAGACACGAGTGTCACGGACGATATTGTGTACGAGAATAATAATCTTAATAGCATCGACAAACGGCTGAGGGCAACAATGAAAACAAATTTAGAAAAACTGATTCGTGTTTCTGACAGTACACGTCAGCCGATTGAGCGTTACAAATGCACGAACTATTTCAGTGCGCGGTGCGAGGAACGTGTGTGGTTAAATTAAACGGATATGGTATACCATCTACATAGCAGTGTCCATTTGTCTTTGTTATTCCCCTGGGCAATTTGCTTTTATAAGATGGTCCCACGGAAACTACATTGTTATACTATTTAAGAATATTGTTTTTATTATCGTAACCTCTTATGTAATGCGTATTTAATGTTTACAGTTATTGTTTTCTTTGGTATTGATAGCAATTATCTAACTATATTTATACCAACAAAATATAAACACATGATATGATATCAGAACCATAACTTCTTTAATTGGATGAGATTGTATAGGTACTCATGAAATAACATACACAACTAAAGGAAATTGTCACTTTTCGAGCGATCCGGCGGCCAAATTGACACCGCCTATTACCGCCTCCGCTGAGTGACGTGAATCGTAATAAACGGATCAACTGAGGCGCACAGGTGTCCCAATTTAGTATTATTCCATTACTGCATGACAACGCTAATCCTGAAATATGTTTGATATATTAAGACGATAAATAAATATTATAATTAAATATACATACATGTAACATATTGTTCGCATTCCAATCAAAATTACGGAAACACGTTACGGGGACGAATGAAATTAACGACAGGACATACGCAATGCAAATCTGGCGTACGGTCGTAGACCATTTGTTGCTTGATCACGACAACTTGGTCAAAGCAAACATGTCGCATTCCAGACTTTGTGACAAAGTAGAAGAGTTCAATTTGGATTCCGAAATAACAGACCTGGGAAACAATTGAGATTCAGTAGAGACAAGCCCTTAACACAACGATCGAGAGTTTAAAATCTGTTGCGATTACTACGACCGAGTTCCAGCCAGGAGACGCGGGTACAGCAATTTGCCTATTGCCGACTTCAATTATCGCCCCCCGCACTCATTTCTGAATTAAGGCGAGAGCAACTGTAAATTTTGTGACGCCTCTGCAATTTATCTGAATTGGTATGATGCTTCATAAAAACCAGTTTTTACCTGTCCTATGTTAAAGAAATATTTGAGTACGATACGGTCAGAGGTCAGTCAAGACAGGTTGGGATGAATTTATATTTGTAATGTGAATTCATACTGTTATGAATCGATACAACATCAATAAGTTAATGGGCTATTAAATGTTTCTTTAAATTAATCTCAACGAGCTAATAAACATGCTGAACTGTATTTATTGAGCGTGTGATATTAAATTTGAATTCCCCTCATAATGCTGGTAACGACAACCAATAAAGCTTGGAGCGAGGCAAACATAATTCATAAACCGGGCTAACCGCAACCCGTAAAATTAACAGTTTCCATTCAAGCTGTTTTCGTTCACTTCCTGTGTTTTGGCCTATCCTAGCTTTGATTAAATCACAACTATGAGGGAAAAATAGCGAGTATATTACTATTGTCCTTATAGATGACAATAATATTGTTAAAACGAGTAGATAAGATTTGAAGCAACAGGTAAAGTAAATGTAATTCATACAAAATTAATTTCAAATTCTATAAGAAGTTTTGTCGAAAAAAATACATGAAATCATATTTATAAAAAAGCAGATGCAGATTTTCAAGAGAGAATTGCAATTACGAAACCCGTGTTATCTTTTTATTTACTGCCAATGCAAAGATAATGCTATATTCTGTTATTAAATAACCAAAAATATATGTTCTTAAAATATTCCAATTTCTTAATATGCAGACCTTTACGTATGAGATAATAAAATATTTTCATAAGGCACTGCAATGTAAACTATAAGTTCTGACAACTACAAGATAAAGCTTCTCTTGCTTATATAGCCAAAATATTTAAATATTTTGTACACTATATTTTTACAATACAAGACCCTAAACTGACAAAGTTTCGTTACTATTTTTACTGGCATTATTATCTTAGATTCGTTTACTAAGAGTCTTCGGTAAAGACCTTAATGTGCGGGTCATCAAAGGATTTCGTTATCAAATTATGCTTTTTACGTATTACAAACAGATAAGAATAAGAGCAGTGACAGCCGAATGGATGAAACTCGGCCTCTCAATTTAGTCCGAGATTCCAATCCCAGGCGCACTACTGATTTGAAAATTGAAACGAATTATCACTGCTTTACGGGGAAAGAAAAAATAGCGAAGAATGAAAGTTCTTAAAAATAAAAGACGTGTGAAATATACTAAATAGAATAGCAAGTTGCCAGCGCGGTGTACTATGGCCTGAACCTCTCTAGTTCTGAGAGTAGTTGTGCCTAGCAGTAGGACAATAATGGGTTGTTATCAAAGACACTTGCATCGCAATAACGTTATACCATACGATCTCGTTATTTTTTTGAGATATTTCCGTCGGTGATACTTCACCAAACAAAGTCAATTAGAAGATTAAAGCAAAAATTAGACTTACCAGGCATGAAGTGCAAGAGGGCGGCCGTGATGGGGTACAAGCTGGGGCTGTAGGTGATGTCAGGGCACGCGTAACCAAGCACGGATACCACTCGGTCGGCGACCGCGCGTCCCTTGCGCGTCAGGTGGTAACCGAGGCAGTGTGTCGCCTCGACGAAGGGAGGCAGCATGATCGGCTTGTCCGGTAACTCCACCGTGCCGAATACCTAAAACAAACGATTATAACATGTTTTAAATATTCCAAAACAAAAGTTTGAGTACGTCACTAAACTAACACAATGAAATTTAAACAGATCACTAAAGTAACACAATGTGATAAAATGTTTTATAACATCAATAATTTCTTAAATGATAAGAACGTGCGGGCTGACATGAAGCCACATAATATTTATTGTATATTATAGATCAATTGATGGTAAATGAGCTCTGCCGCCTAAGGATATCTGTAACCAACTCCTCTCATCTCGATCTCATGTAAATAAGACAGCATTCGCCGAAATGAAAGAAAGATTTCTTTCGATAGAAAGACTCTAACATTTCCATTGAAAGGTGACACACCTTTGTAAAGTTAGAGAATTTCTTGGCTTCTTAATTAACGAAACATCACGAGAAGCTGTGACATTTATTGGCATTTAAAATTGTTCCAAATATAAATATTTTAATTTAGATAAAAAAGGTTATCGTTACAGTAACTGAACATTGCCAACATCAAAGGACAAAATCCTAAACATTTTTTCCCCAGAATTCATTTAATAAAATTATCGCCTTAGCTCATTTTCAAATACTTGTTCAAATTTAGAGGAGCAGGCAATGATAATCTTAATGTTGTAATATTCAAGACATGTTTCGTAGCTAGTATTACAGAGAAAATATAAATGTGACGATAGACTAAATGAAGCTCTCATCAAGTATCTTCAAGTGGTATTCATAATTTCACTACGTCGATCTGTCAACAGTATCTTGATAACCGTAGACTACAGGATACTGCTCTAGATGAGATAATCTGTTCAAGTTGATATTATTCGGGTTGTCTCGTGCGTCAGAGCGAAGTTTCCGACAGAGCCATGGCGTTTTGTTGAATCATTCACCGGTAAAATAATTTTGTTTTTACAATAAAAGTGAAATAATTGCTTAGTTAACTTTATACTAAAATATTCATATTTAACATAAAATTCAGTACATTGATTAATATGGGAATGCATATACTTGAGGACAACGCTAATGATCCAAGAAACAGGCAAAAACTAAATAAAAATAGATACAGACATACGAATAAGTATTAGAAAAACTTTGTGTCATAACTAACTCAGCAATTAAGCTTAAAACTCCATTGAAGATACCCATAGTCCGCGTCGCAAAACTAAGTACCAAGTTAGCAAGCACTTGATCTTATGTAGTAATTGTGAAATATCTCTCAGCAAAACTTAACCGGCGCAATCCTTTCCACATAAATGGTCGCCGGTTACTTTATGTCATTAATTATGCCGGTAGTTAGCTGTTGCAAAATGAAATATACGTTATACCACCGTTAAATTGAATATAAGCTTATAAAATATTTAACCGTTAATAAAACGTTGTACATTTCCTTTAATGTGCCCACTATTTGAATGATTATTTAAACACGCTAGTTGTTTCATACTAAAACACTCGTAATACATTACTATTTATTTCATATAGTACTTGGACTAAACAATCTAAATATAGATATAGAATATAGATAGATGAAGATAAATGAAGATTTCATTTACAAACATGAAGTGGGTTAAGACACAAAAAATTAAATTATGTTTTAACGAAATTTTGAAAATATAACAAATTCTATAAATGTTTTCATTTCTTTCGCTTTAAGCGAAATTATGTCGTGGTCCAAATGAGCCATAACTTAAAAACAAAAAAACAATATATAATCTTATGGGACTGAATGCGGACAACTGCTGAATAAGACCATACTAATAAAGTGTCCTACAAATAGATTAAATCGTGTTCTCTTAATGTTTTACGACCCTATCGAATTTAATGTGATATTATAGACGAAAGATTTAGATCTCACTGATCCAGACATTGATCAAGTTTACCTCAATTCTTTAGTAATGGAAACAATTAGTATATGAGGATGTGATGATAAAAATCGTGTGTTGCACATTTTATTAGGGGACGCAAATTGATTTAGTAAATACATTTAAATCTGTTATCCAATCTGCTGTGGACATGTCGGTCTCGAGCGTGATTATTCACTTTGCGGGCAAGGCCGCCGGAGCTCGGCTCGGCCCATACAAATTATACGTTTTGCCTAGATATCGCATCTAACCTAAATAGACGGGTAATAGCTCCACGGCTACTGGTTATCTAGCAAGACGTAGATTTATATTATCAGCGCTTCACAAATAGTTCCATCAAATTTCTTACCCTAA
The DNA here is from genome assembly GCA_018249875.1 of Cecropterus toxeus. NCBI lineage: Eukaryota > Metazoa > Arthropoda > Insecta > Lepidoptera > Hesperiidae > Cecropterus > Cecropterus toxeus. The sequence continues at coordinate 22,310 of DWNE01000011.1, forward strand.
CGACGTTCGTTTGAGATGACATAATGTAATCTTAAGATGTAGATAGAGTAATGTGAAAAACTAACTTATAACCGCAGTTTCGCTCTTCGGTCATTTACACGGTAATGAGGATCTTATTTATAGATATAGAAAATAAATTAGCTGTGTCCCAAATTTCAGCGAAATCCGACCAATAGTTTTTGTGTGACAGAGTAACAAACATACATACATACATATGTACATACATACATACTAACAAACTTTTGCACTTGTAAAAGGAGTAAGATTTAGTTAAATTTACTTTGATCGTCAAGTAATAAAAGTAAAACGGTATAAAAATAAAATATTGTTCTTAGAGGCTTGGTTTTAATGATCGTTATCAGTGTCGCCGGCTCTGTCCAAACATTAGCTTATACTAATATTTTCGTGAGACGATGTAGGTAAGTCATTTTTACTGAGATAAGACTACGCGATAATAATGTCAGAGAAAATTTTCAATAAGACATTTAACGTTAGTATTTGTATACTTTGCAATATGTATCGTTGTTATAATATTGTGGAAAAGTTAGACCTATTATTTACTTTATAGAAATACTGACAATGTATGAATTGAAACTTCTTATTTAGATTGTGATTTAATTTTTTTCTAATTTAGATTTTTTTCGATGATACGAAAATGCATTACGAAAGAAGTTGTCGGCGCTGCATCCCGTTCTAAATCATGTTGATGATATTTACTTCGTAGCTTGTACGAGCTTGTAAGAGCTTATGTTTCGTAAATGTGAAATAAGGCGTGCAGGTATGGGCTGCAGTGCTTACTATTTTTCGTTTGTAGGCAAACAAAAAGATTGATTTTATTGTAAATTCTAGGCAGTTCAGTTACATCGATCATACGGACACTACCTGTCAAAAATGCATTGTCTCAGCGGCCAAGCAATATGTATAAATGTTTTTCATCTACAGAAGCTAATTAGAAATCTGAATAATAAGTCGTGCCGTCTTTTCGCTGAACATTTCTTCATAGACAGGCTTCTTTTGTAGCAGAATTCGATCGAGACATGCAATATTATCATTACTACATTGAATCCATTACAAAATCCCGAAAGTTTAAATTTAATAAATATATACCTACACTTTTAAGTATCTCTTGGCGTATATACAACTACAAGTAAACATCATTGTAAAATATAAATAAAATACATGGTGACCATCAAGTAATGAGTTCGATGAACGGTAATCTATCGTCAGATAAGTGCCACAATGCCGACGTCTCCTTGGCCATGTGTTGCGTAAACCTGAAGGAGCAATGGCCTGCCAGTGTGCACAATACGTTACATCGTCGTACGATAAACAAACATAAACAATGACCGTTTGTCACGAAGACGAGAGCTCGACTGGACTGGGTCGGGTGGACGCCAGGTCGGCTAAATTTAGTTGTCAACACGACTCCACAATTCGCAAAACGAACAAAAGTACAAGCAACAGTCAAGAGTTAAAAGAAACGACATTTTGTGACTCGACTCCGTCAGAAGGAGGGTAATGTTTTTCGAACGTATGTACGTACGTCCATTTCTTTGGCACGCGCTACGGCCCAAACGGCTTGACGGATTATGACGTATCATTCGTCTCAGTGTGCATATTGTGACAAAGGCTATATAATTTTAAGAAATGGCGCCTATAAATAGAAGAAAGGGGGAGGAGGGGGGAGGAGGAAAGACATTTTTTTACTATTACGAAAATATGGGTACAATAATATAATATAAATATTGTAATACTTTTACTTGACTATTTTGACAAAAAAAAAACAAAAATAAAAGCGTTAAATTAAATATATTTCATAATGAACAAAAATTTCGGTTTAAGCGCCTATCGTTTAAGGACGTATCTTTCTTCTCTAATTGCTGGAATGTAATGTAAAATAATGTCAGATTTTGTAACGATCGATAACCATTACGATCCGATTCATAAATAGGTTTCACATAGCAAAACTTCTTGTACTATCATCACCAGGCAGTATCCAAAAATGTTGACAAAGGTCTATCTAGCACAGCTTATATAGCTTAGATCAATCTTGAAGTACTAATAAAATATTATAATGAACAGCGATAGCAGCTATAGTTGAAACTCGGCCAGTCAACGGCAATCAACCACTGATCATCCCAAAATTATACGCGTATTATAAATTTATTATCACTGCATTGCGACAAGAGAAAACATCGTGAGGAAACCTATATACTTATTGCAAAAGAATGTTCGCAAGGTATGTGAAGTCTACCAAATCGCACGTGGCCAGCGCGATAGACTATGGCCTTAAACATTCTCCAGCAGTGGGACAATAATGGGTTGACGACGAATAAAATATTATCATAATATGTATAACATTTATGCGATCGGCGAGCGAATTAAAAATAGTATAATGCAAAGTGTTTATTGCTCGTAGAGTGCGGCACACTAGAATATTTCGGTAATAAATAACAGTTGGTGAATTAGGTGATTTTTTGGCGCATAAATAACGCTCGCCGAATCTATTTCAATAATTTAAGAAGCCCCGTCAGAATTTAAAGAACGCTCTTAGAAGATTTTATTGATGAAAGAATGCACTATCGAACTTCAGTAAACAAATGATGGTTTACAATTACATATGCTATACATAAATTTAAGTATATATAAGGACAAGAAGATAATTAAGTCACATTGAATTGTCTCTTTCCCATTAATGTCAAAAGCATAAGGCGACTAAAAAACAAAATTCAGGGATGAGGAACCATCTTGCAGATCAATATCAATATCCGCTGCGGTCACTAACATGCATGCCAGGCACGATGACCAATAACAAAAAAAAAACATTAAGGCAGGGTCATCCAGCAATGAACCACAAATGAGTGATGAATGGACGATGGACGAATATATTTGCATCTTTCTCATTCATTTTATTTTAGGATGCACAAAACATATGACTAATTGAGTATGTCATGTCATTTTCACAAAAATATAACATTTTTAGGTGCACCTGCTGTAAACATACGCTACTTCAAAATCGCACCAGTGTGTTTAATGTAAGTTTAACCTTGCCTCAACACAATAATTGTTGCTGTTTTACCTATATTTAACGAATAAGGTAAACGTTCATTGTACATTGCAATAAGTACAACTTACTAAACTTTTTCATTTTCGTCTTACCTTGCAATGTACGCAGCGATGATGGCCGAAAACGGAAACATCGATTGTTTTTATGAACTAAGTGTACTGTTGTTTCACTCGTATTAACGGTACAAATCAAACAACAATTTATCTCTGGGAAAATCGTTAGCCTCCCGGGCGCCCGGACACGTACCCGCAAACCATCGTTCCGCAGTTCCATCACGAACAATGAGTTTGTAATAATTAAACGATGAACGGTACGTTTTGTTTGCAAACGTTTTTCAGACGCCATTCGTCCCTTTTTGTTTGAAACTGGGCAGTTTAATTGCGATACTATTGTGTGCCAAATGATCGCGGTAACAACACGACGCTTTAGTGTGAATACCTGGCTTAATCTAGGGAGTTGACGAAAATAGTTCAAACGGCTGAAGTAGTTTAACAATTTTGGTCGTCTTTGAAACTAAGTTTCAGTTGTTTAGAAATTTGCAATTCTGTATAATATTCGCCGAAATTCAGAAGATATTTTTGGATGAGCAAATTCCTCTAGAAGTATTAGTACATCTCGGATGTTAAAGAGATTCTGAAAAACATATCTACCCCTTAGATATAAATGAGTAAGTACTATTTTTTATTATAACATTTCTCGTAACATTCCCTACGAATTCACAGCGTATCAATGGGACAGTAGTACAAATAAAATTTACAATTTTAAATAAGAAAAGTACGGTAAACTGGTACTAAGTTACTTAATATATTTTATGCCATTCCTAGCAGCGCACATGGTAGACTAACAAGCGTGGGCGCATCAATAAAGTCAAGGAAAACATAAATAGAATCTCTTGTATGGGAGATACGATTCTTCAGTGATTCTTTTTTATTCTCAAAAGTAAAGATAAGAGCTACCTAATGGAAGGAGTCACCGTCGCCTATGGACATTTGCAATATCAGAGCAGTCGCCAATGCATCGCCGAATTTCAAGGAGAGCTCTTTTCGCATCTTATTGAACAGTGACATAGCACTTTGCGGATACATCAGGAAGAAGTTCATTCAAGTTCATACATGTTTCACATGTTTCGTCCGTGGCAAAAACAAGCGTGTTTACAGCTGATCTTCCACTTCATAAGAAAAGTGCATAAGTAGATTACAATAACACCGACCTTGACATTTTCTACGAGAACAATGAGTAAGTTGATCCACATTAGTCACGTGCGTTGTGACGTACGAGAGATCGTTAAACTAAGCTCTAAAGCCGATTAACTGTAGAATCAATTATGTTATAATACGATAACGAATAGATATTGTATAATTACAATAAATCATATAATGTATACAATGAGCAAGGTGAAAGAATAAAGCAGCTTCAGATTTTAAACAAATTCACCTAAATTGCCTAAATCGTATAAAAAAAACTTCAAACTAACGACAGTTTGTATGTAAACGAGTAATTATCTAATAATAATCCTTTAACACGTATATAAATTAATATAGAAAACGATTCATAAGTTTTCTTGTAACAGAATAACAGTAAAAATACAAGATTGTCGGTCATCGTTTTATTGTTTCCACGACGGTTTCGCAGCGCGAGCGAGTGGAATAAAAAAAAACTTAATCATCTCCACAATAGCGTGCGTGCCACGCCCTCTGCGCGCGCGCACCGGACGTCCTTCGCACTGTCAAGGCCGCCCACACGCCGTACCAAACTCGAAAACACCTCGTGTTTACTTAACACGCTAAACCTTAAAAACCGGCTCCCGTTAACCACAATCGATATAAGCAACCTTGAGAAAAAAAACGCGAAGAACAGACGTAGCGAACCTTTGAAGTAAATTGAAATTCGTTACTATATTTTGGAAAGGCACGTAGTATATTCTGACAGTGACGACAATAAAAAAATGCATACAGAATAAGTGATGGTTAATAAACGAAGAAGACACGAAGACAAAATGTTTTTACAAGATACCTTAGTGCATAAATAGAATAATCTAACCAATGTTGATTTCTCGTGTCAGTCGTACTTGATTTCAAAATAGACACTGAAACTAAACAATGCTAAGTGGTAAAGCTAAGGCAATTCCATCGTTGATTCTTGGCAGCCACTGACCGAATTGCGATAGAGAAACGAAAGTAAACATAAACAGTTTATTTGTAGTCCCAGTTACATGTTAACTACGTAACGAACCTGGCTACGTCGAAAATGTTTGCACGAACATGAATTCATTCTTCATCTCCATGCGATACGATACGATTAATTAAGCAATAATAAAAGTGAATCCGGTAGTTATAACGTTTATAATAACAACTAACAGTAATCTATACTTAAAAGCAATTTCAATACATCGAGCTCTGCTTAAATTTATTTCGATACTGAGTCACGTGGCGCCATCAACATCGGTCTAACCAAATTCTACATAACGATTTATAGTGATAGATTGATTTTATAAATTTTACAACGGCTATGCAAATAAATGTGTTTAACCTTGATGTTGGATAATAATAATGCGCTGGAGCGCTACTGAGTGCCTCTCAACACATGTTTGCTGATAACGATTTTGATCTGGACGTATCAGTTACAGCTGTAACTAATACTTCAACTTTTGATTGGTATGCTTAAATCAATTGTCTAGATACAATTAGGTCAAGTCACTCGTGTTTATTATAGAGGTAATCAACCTGTTGTAAACGTAATAAATAGTCACGAATAATAAAATAGTCATCTTACCTACATACATATATCAGTCTTCATATACAAGAATTGCAGAGAATTTATGTCATTTATAGTTAAGCGTTGAAAATTGGTTAGATCCTAACGACGCACCCAGAAACAGTTAAGTATAATTGAACCTATTGTACTAATAATTAAGCGTTTAATCATATCGAGGTGTAGTAATAGATAAAAGATATCTTTAGAATATGAACTTAATTGTGTCACAGATAGAGTAAAAATTAAAGCTGAAGCATATGAGTTTGTAGTTGCACGTGAACAGCTTTGGATTGTAGAGCCAGTGGACAATGGACACGTGGGCGAAGCGCTAAGGCCCTAATTAGTGCGGACACAACCTCGACGCGACCTCTTGCCACCGGCAATCAATGGCTAATTGGATAAAGTGGGCCGACGGAACCAAATTGCAATTTTGCTCTGCGCATTGCTCGTATAATTGAACTAATGCCACTACTGTTTGTATTTACCTCGTTGACGATAATGAGTTAATAAGTCATTCCACACATACTGTCGTATCCTTAAAAGGAAAGTGTCTTTTTCGTTATTTTAGAGAAAACTATACTTGTCTTCTTAATTACCATCTTCATAGCGTATATAAATTTACTTCAGTCGATGACCAGAGTTATTTTGATATGATCTATGTAAACATAATTGTTAAAATCTACCTAAAATAAAATTACCATTACACTGTAATCTTAGTACCTACACTTGATATTATTGACGAAGACAGCACTCAATGAAATACCAAAGCAACCAAAGCAAACACGTCAGCGAATATGGCGATCTTACCCAATGCTCACCATACATAAATAATGCTTGCTATACGATGCGGTATCGATGATACTATTTCGGTCAGAGCGAATCCACAAGGCGAATTCCGTCGGAAATAACTCCACCATCGCAACGAGAGTACTGTAAATCTTTCATGGCCGCCAGTCGATTGTAAAAAACACTCCAGCTCCATTTATCGTTCTGTGTACAACTTTGAATATACTCTTATGTACCTAAAAGCGTCTTTCACAGTCAACGATAGTATTAGCCTTGTAATTAAGTAGGTATTCAGACTTAAAATGAAATACAGAATGGAAAGACAAAAGGCAATGACAATTCATTCCACCTTCAATTTCGATCTACGAATAATATTTTTAAGTTCAGTTACGAAAGAGATATAAATCCAAGAATGCGATCATCTATGCTTTAACACAAAAATAATGTAGTATTTATTTTAGATCAAAATGAAACTTTTTTTAAATATTTTAATCAAAAAATAAATCAATCCATTTTAATCAAATCCATTTTCTATAGATAAATATTTTTCTGTCCGAGATTAAGAAACGAAATCAAACAGAGTTCGAAGAACAATTATTTTCAGCAAGAAATAATGAAAAGATAATTTTGATTCGAGCTAATATTACCATACCAAATGTAATATAAAGACGTTATCTTTATGTATAAAAATAGTATTACTTGTTATTATTTTTAAAAGATAACATGTGCTGTTTTTTGCAAAACCTGTGACATTTTGTATGGTATTATTATGAGAATAAAATTATATTACCATAGAAATAGATTCTAATAAAAGCTTCATTTTTTTCCATCTTCCTTCATTTCTGAGTATGAACATAGAACTTGGAAAAGAACTAATAAATAATACTAATTACAGCAGACCACACAAACACAAATCCAATATTGCGAGTAGATTAGCTATTGAACATTATTAAGGATCCAAAACGCAAGGTAACTTGGCTTTTGCAACCACACGAACCACACAGTTAAATGATATACCACATATTAATTCGTGTAGAAATTTTAGAAAGTTGAATAAGAAAGTGAAACTGAAAACATAGCGTTGGGAAAGATAGAATCTGGACAACATCAGTTTTTCTTCATATATTATGGCACGACCTTGGTATACTAGCAGTACACCTGGTTGTAAATTATCTAACATTATTTCAAACAGTTGACCATTGTAGATATCATTATAATGATATGCTGTCACATAAATAGTAACAGTGAAGGTGAAGTAAGGTGGCGGACGATTAAATTGTAAGATAAAAAGTATGTTTTATTTTTCATTTATAAATACCAACAAACCGCAAGATGATTAAGATGCGATGAGACAAGAGCCTAGCTAAAACAAGATGTACACCAAAACTGCGAGCCTTAATAAATTGAACGACACATTTCCGCAAACACCAAACAATATATGAAATGGTATATATCTAAATATTCCACTCAGTCTTATTGGCAGAATGGACTATGTAACACAGAAGCGTATAGCACAAGTAATAGACGATTTCCTTATGATTGCAGTTGGTAATGTAAATGTAAACAGAGTTGTGATAACCCCTGACCGAACGAGCTTGTTTACTGCGCCTAGTTTGATTGATAATGTGATAATTATAACGATATCAGGGACACAAGGGTTATCTCTAACGAGAGAGCGAAACATTCAAATATAGATTGCTGTTGTGAACGCCTCGTTTTAAATAACTTTCGTCATGTTTGTGTATTAGTGTTAATACAAAGCATATATTATCACTAAAGATATATTAAAATAAAAATATTGGATTCGATGTTAACTATACAAAGTTACTGGTATCATACATCATATCACTTTACTTCTATATAAAACCACTGATCCATTGAGAGTTGAAAATTGAGAGACGTTTTATTAACAACTATTACATTTCTATACCTATACCACAATGATTTTGAATATCCACTAAAGAGAAGACGCAAGGGGGAGAGACGACACGCCTCGGGCCTCTGGTCCTAGGCGCCCTACAAATGGCTCAGTACCTATCCGCCTTTTATGTGTCGGCTCTTAGTCTGAGGTGTCGTTTGACTTTGAAGTCCGGGCCCTTGATGAGCTCAGGCCGTTGTTGACCTTGTTTGCGAAAAATCCAATTTCTCGCGTGTCGTTTACTTGTTTGATGTTAGACAAGTAGATAAAAAAGGTTTCCCTTCTAACAATTTTATCACCTCCGGTCAAGGGTTAATCTTTTGTGAATTACAAAAACCCGGATCAAAAGGTACTGAATTGGAAGTGGGGTGAGTGAGGATCCATTTATATTTGAAACGGCGCCTATTTATAAAGCGAAGTCCCTTTTATGACAAAAAGCCGCATGAATTTTTTTGGAAGTTGATTGCTTTACTCATTATTTTTTTTTAATTTAGATTTTTTGTATCAAAACAGTAGCAAAAAGTAAAATGATAAATAAATGATAATGACGTTATGCTTGATGTAGACGAACATTAACTCTTTTATGAAAAAAATATACGCACAATTTTTAACACTATAACGAAACAGAAGCTCCCCACAAAGTTTTTAAAAAATTACTCAGAAAAATAATGATTTAGCCCCTTTAGTATAGATAGGTTTGGCTTAATTGAAAAGGTTTTTGATTAAAGGTATTGTAAATGTATCAGCAAACCTTTAAATTAATTTATAAATACTTGATAAAAATTAAGAAACATACACACCTTCCATGTTATTGTAAATAGTAACTTAGCCAAATAGAACTCAAATAAAATAAGAACCGTGTACTTAAAATGTAAGTACAGATTTCATAGAAGACGGTGGAGCCGTTTTTGCGCTTCGGTGGAAGGGTGTGATTGCCGGCTCATTTTTATATGAGGCAAACATCTCAGTCCTCGGGAGTAGCAACGCATCTGTGATAGACTTCATATAGAACTCCTGTTGCATATGAAGTTGCTTACAAATGTCCATGGGCGGCAGTAACTACTTACCATCAAGTGGGCTGCTTGCCCGTTTGCTACTTCATATTTATAAAAAAAAGGCGAAAAAGCACACGAGTGTATATTTTTCACGGTTGCTAATGGTATTAATGCGCTAAAGTATAGAAACGTTTTAGGCCTACTTATATAGACCAGTATCGTTGTCGATATGTAGGCGGGATTACATTGAGCCGTACTAGAGCTATCCCTTCGCATAGTCTAAATATTGGCAATGGTAACAGCGATAACGAACTAAAATAGATCGACCTAATAAAGGGGAAACGACGGTGCGGCACCATTGCGCAACTCACTCCGATGCGGATGCGAGTTACTCCAGGGATCGTTGCACAATGCGAATACATTACAATATATTGTCGGCAATTTCATCATCTGCTATCTAAACGTGATTACTTATGCGCCGTTCGAGCGTAACGCAAACCTGATATAGTCTAAGCTAAGGATGAAATGAAAGCTTTAAGCGGTAAGAATGGCATACCGACACGGCACGCAAAAAAATGTTGTCTTTTTTCGAAATTTTGAATTCTGTTTGGAATATATGAATAAAAACTAAAGATATATTTCCATTTCACTGAAAAGAAAGTTTTAAGTAAAAAGAAACCGCAAACGACTTGCCATTACTGAGAAAACCAATTTATGTTGGTCTTTAGAAAATTTACTGATGAACAGTTATAGAAGATAACTGTTCATCAGTGGGTCTATGGTGCGGAGAGCACATTCAGTTGTACATTCGGATTGTTCATTAAGTCTTTAACTTTAACCAGATAAGCCACCAAATATGATGGCTCATCCATATAAATACCGGCATTCTATTGTTTCTTTATGCCTGTCTCCGTCCGTGCTAGTGTTTGTGTTTAAATTATCGTTATCCTTAATCGATTGGATAAATACTCTACAGTCCGTGCAATGGTAGATCAGAAGGCTACCTGCATACCAGTCCCACACAAATCTACAAATGTTCATAGTATAATCAAGTGCATAAGGAAATGTTTCGATATGGTTCCAAACGGCAATACATTAGGAAGAGTTCCAAAATTTATTGATCATAATGATTTATGGACGAATGATAAAATATAATTAGTCATACGTAAACAGAATTAAGTAGGCGGTATAATAGAAAGAATACTCAAATCGACCACAAATTGAAATTTGAAGAATGAATTGAAGAAAGTAAATCAATGGAATTTACGTCACTATAAAATAATACAAACATTACTGTAAAAGTTCCGTTCAAAAACATATACAAACACAGAGGAAAATGTATATAAAGTAAATATTTCAAGCAGGTTAATTATTATTGGCCTACTAATTTAAAGGCGGTAGAACCCTTACTGATTCAACTTCGGAGGCATCACCGCCACACCTATTTCTGCTTAATAACAGCAGTGTTGAACACTGCTGTGTTTTGGTTCTAAGACCGCTCCCTTAGGAGACATACTTATCTGAGGCGTTCCAAATTATTTCTCAGTAGGAGCAACGTATCTGTGGCCAACCTCATGTCAGACTCTGATGTTACCTGGGGTTAATTACAGATATCCCTGGACGGCATGGCCACTCACCATCAGGTTGACTGCATGGTCGTTTACTACTTCAAAAAACACAACAATAAAACGTCGTACAACAATAAACGTATGTCCAAGGAGGATAAAATGAAGGAAGATAACAGCTACGCAAACGTTCATACGATATGAACAATAAGCAATCAATAAATCACGACGGCAATAAGAGCCCTGCATCAACTCATTACTCTTGATAACTTTCAAAACATCGTGACCTCAGTGGGTTCAGAGAACTCGATCGCTGTGTATCGAGTATATAGGTACGTGTCATCATTAAATTATTTGAGTAGTTCCATATTGTTGAATATTAGCTCCACTTATACATATTTATACAGAAAATTGTGAAGATTAAGTTGCGATTTTTAAGTAGAAATCTTTCAATTTTTTGTCAGTCTCAAACAAATGGTGTATTGAAGCTTACATAATTCCTTTATCTTTGCTGAGGCCTCAAAAATCGCTTCAGAACAGCCAAGTTTAGACAGTATTTTCTTATAATCCTTTTTTTGGTATTCATATGTATGCCTTTTATTTTTTACCAATCCTAAGTATTTCCAAGATATCGACCGTCTCGGCATTCTCTTAATGCCTTGCTTCAAGTTCATAGGTTACTGATGAGTAATTTAATTACGTACTGTTCTTATTAAGTTCTTCTTTGTTACAACGTTATTTATAGGTACGTAACTAATCAGCAGTCGTAAATAAATAATGTAAACATAAACACACTTGTTCGTACCCATTAGCTTCATACTGATTTAACGGAATATTTCACCGCTACATTAAATAACGTTTTTTATATACTTATATCTTCACACGAGCAATCCTTGTCACATCGATCCCTTATGACGAATGCACCTTTATTGATTTAGAAATATAGACATACAAATTATATCAAAACGTTAAAATTATCTGTACAATATATATTCTAAGACTTAATGTGAATACAGATTATGAATATGTGAGTGCCATACATTTAACTAACACACCAATTTGTTAACAAAATAATCAACTTCCACCGGTTAGAAAGTATAATAAACAAAATCATCTATATGTATAATTAAAAAAATAAAAACATTGTGCAGCGAATTACAAAATATGCCTATCTATGTCATTGAAGCAGTAGAACTTATAATTCATAATTATGAAGCAGATTAGTAAGCGCAGAAACAGTCAAGCAATGCGATACAAGTCATGATTTACGATGTGATAACGTGCGTATAGACGATAAGGAGGTTACTGCTATTATAAGAGGAATGTTTTAGAAAAATGTAATTGGGTTAGGTCGGTTATAAAGATTTCCAGCCACCTCTGACCTTAATGCTGAAACATTAACGTGTATTAAAAAAAGCTTGTTTTTGCCTTAACATCAGTATCAAACTACGCTATGATAACACAGTATAGCTTGACACTTACACGCACCTTTGCCTTTACTTCGAAAACAGGAGAATTATAATATTGATATCACAAAAAGAAATGATTCATCGAAACAAACTAAAAATGTATTAGAGGAAAGAATAAACACGTTGTTTACATTAAATTTACCATTGTCGATTAAACACAAAACACTACGTGATGAAATTAACAGATTTTTTAATTTATTTACAGGACGACCATCAATCTTGTATAAAACTTATAGTACCTATAACATCACAAATAAGATAATCTTCGCAGCAAAGTAGATTAAACTTTGAATGTCGAAGGATACGGAACCGATTGACATAGAATTCATCCAAGTCTATGAAGCTGGACGACAATAAAATGCAAACAATAAGTGAACTAATCATGCTTTGGCAATAGTCAAACTAAGCCTGGTAAGCATACTGGTAGTCGCAATTGATGATACACAAGAAGCTGGAACCTGGTAAGCATACTGGTAGTCGCAATTTGTGATACACAAGAAGCTGGAGCCATCTCCTGGGTATAGTCCCTTAGGCACTTTTTATGACATTCACGGGAAGACGGAGCGGTGCTATTAAGCATTAACACCACACGGTGCTTCCATTTACATTGCGGTACGTGATATAAAATTACGGGTCCTAATATTTACAACAATTACGATATGAAGCATTAATATATAAGCTATATAGGTAATTTAAGCTTATTTTCTACTTCCATTGCATGAAAAATAAAAGTAATAGACTTAGTAATACTTGAGTGGAAGGAAGAATATTAACATTTTTTACTACAAATGAATGCTTTGTCTGAATAGGCTGCGACAATGTAAAAAGCAATCGGGTAGATAGCAGATAACAGAAACGAAACGTGACCGCTTTTAAATTACTATTTGGATTAATGGAAATCCATCACGAACGAGTTCGGAACATACTTTGACCAACATGCCTTCCAATAATATTAGGATTAACTTATATCACTCTACAATTTTTTACAAATGGATTATGATTTTACTTAAATATACTCTGCTTACCACAACCTTCAGCTCCTTTGCTGTTCTCGTCCAGACACTCGTTTTAAAGACGTTTATAACGTTCCTCGAATCAATCACTGTATTCGCATTTTTACTATCGTATATTATTGTATACATACATATATATTGTATGCATATGTACTGTATATTATTGTATACATCGCCCTTTTTACTTTACGGCTCGGTTCGGCGATTAGCTGGCTCTATTCAAGAACACGATTCCATTGGCCATTGGTTATTTCTTAATAATTGACCTAACGTGCTCAAATATTAAGCAGGTTCAACGTTCGTTGTATCTCGCTGTGCATAAATTTGAACTGTGATTGTTAAATACAACAGTTAGTTTAATGAAATTAACAGGATCAATTTAAAAAATGGTTATATTGCGGTAGAGCCGATTAAACCGCGCCGTGTCACACGATCCGCGACTCGTTAATCAATAGGTTAACTATTAGCAAGGTTACCTTAGACAGGTTTTAATATAGTTCACTTTCAATAAACTATTGGAATTAACGTCGTAAAATTATTTTTACAACTGACACTCAATACATTGAATGGCGTTTTTTATGTTTCATATATACATATAAACGATAATACAGACGTTTGCTATACAATAAAAACCATAATAGATTGTATTAATGATGATATAACCATTACCGATACTGTTAACAAGGAATATAACTACTTACTAAGAATCGTCAGAAATCATGAACCGCTAATAAATTCATACATTAACATTTTCCTTGATATTATAACATAACAACATTTACCTTTACAATTAACGATAGCAATAAATTTCTAATTTTCTACATTAAAGTACAGGTTCGCATTGCCAATAATAGTTACTGCAACTGTATTACCATTATAAGGTAAACATTTGTAATGCAAATGGAGCCTGCTTTTGTATTCATTAATATCCAAACAATGTACATTTCGAAACTAAATTACCGTGGTCAATGGTAAGCAAAATTAGTTTGTATTACGGACGGATTAGATCCGAGTAGAGTATTGGATCGACGAAGGTCGTTGGAGAGTGTGCGAAACCTCGCGAGTGCAGGAAGCGTGCTCTGTCCGTCTGCTCCTTCGTCGACTTCCTGTGATCGATTGAACGATGCTTAGTCACAGCCGGTCATAGCCGAAGTCAAGGTCAGCATCGGTTAGACCAGATCAATGAAAGACAAACGAAGCAATCAGACTCCTAATTGGAAGCATTTTGTCAGATACGAAATGCTGTAACATAGGAGGAAGACTGGTTCTAGTGAGCGTTTTACAAATTAAGTATTCCTTAAGATTGAAGTTTAAACGTCGTATTGATTTACTCATGAAGATGTAATGACGCGGCAATACGTTTTATCGACTTAATGCTGAAGAACAACATATTTGTGATCAGGTGATCACCTTGTTTTCGATTGGAATTTACTCATTTGCTCTCATAAAGTGGTAAAATGTAAGCGTTAAATTAGGAGTCTATTTGGTTAGTTTCTTTATATCAGCAAGGACGAACGTGTTAGAGCGTAGGATTATAATTTCAAAACCGACAGTGTATTATTATGGGAAGTCAGATCGTAGATAAAAGTAATTTTGTCGCAATTTTGTCAATAGATTGACTTTGACTGAAAGAAAGATAATGACGTAGCGCTTTTACTGAAAACAAGTTACATACGACCACGACTGACATAATTCAATTATACAACGCATATAAATAGAGTAGCACGGTTATAAATAAATAAACAAACAGCGATAAAGAAATCATTTACAAATAAAACATGACTATATTATCTTCTAGTTATTTGAATAATGGAAGA
This sequence comes from Cecropterus toxeus, assembly GCA_018249875.1. Classification (NCBI taxonomy): domain Eukaryota; kingdom Metazoa; phylum Arthropoda; class Insecta; order Lepidoptera; family Hesperiidae; genus Cecropterus; species Cecropterus toxeus. The sequence goes on from DWNE01000011.1 coordinate 37,694, forward strand.
TAAAAAATGAGCTACTACTATAACAAAAGCAAATAATTTTAAAAGACATTAAACTATGTATTTAAAATACAAAACGGAAAGTTAAGATTACCTCATTTTGGTAACATTAGTTTTGAGTCATTACTTATGTTTTACTGTAAAGAGAAAATGGATCATACGAAGATTATTAAGTTTCCAATAAATCTAAATCCGAGGGATACCAACTTAGTCACCTGGAGTAGCATAACATCTGTGACTAACGTTAGATAAGAGTCTAATCTGGGATGGACGACAGTAGTCTTTAACAAAATGTAGATTGAACGCTCGTCTACTATTTAGCAAAAGAACCAAAAAATGTATCAAAAAATTAAAAAATCGTCAAAACGTACAGACGAAATAAAAAGCGATAATCAAGATATAAACGGTCCGTATATCCGTCGGACAAACAATGCGAAATCGAGCGGAGGCGAGATAAAAGTGAGGCAAACACACGTGACCACAATGTAATGGCGAGGTGGGAAACGCAAAGTGTACGTCTATTTTCGGATTTGGCTCGCGGCCACGGCGCGCGCCGTTTACCTATGTAAGTCGATTATGCATTTGTTGAGATTATAAAGCCTGCACGAAATGAAAAGCCATTATCATAAACTGTGCAGTTCTAAGTATTTAAAGGTGTGGAGCGAGGTATGGTCAACCAAGGATGGTTTATGAATCATGTCCAATTTCTGAGGAACAAAAGAGCGGGAAAAAATATTTAAAAAATACATATTATATTGTCCCGTATCCATATATTAAGTTATTTAGGCAAACAATGTTCATAATATTTTTTAATGTATCAAAATGAATTAAATCATCAGGATAACAATTAAGTGTGTGTAAATATAAAGTAGTTTTCTATAAAACTAGTCGCAGAGCGTCACGAGAATGCAATCTTACTAAAATTATAACAGCGAAAGTTTGTGAGGATAGATGAGTGAATTGATGGAATGAATGACTGGATGTTAGATACACAATCACGTCAGAACGGTTCAATGGATCTGTTGCACCAGCGGTAGATTTTAGTATGGAATAACATATAGGCTACATTTTGTGTTGAAAAATTGAACGATTTCCGTGGAAAACAATTTAACATATTTGTACAAATATTTTCTTTCCCCAATCCTTCACTACATTAGTTTTAACTATGCGAAATATCACACTACCGAGCGCGCAGTATTATTAAAAAAAATATTTTATGTCAACAACAGTAAATCGCAAAAAACACTCAAAAAATATACGTTTACTTTTTTACGTAATGTTATCGTATCTTTGAATGCAAAAACCATATATAATATACTAAAAGATACTTTAAGGACTCAACATCTGCGCACTAAATAAAACTAAACAAGAATGTATCGTGCATTCCATATGCAGGCAATCGATAAGCGCTATAGAAAATATTATGGCTGCGGTTGACGTTGCCGTAGGTCACGTATGCCCTTACAGATGCAATGCGTTACGTCATCGGATGCTGAGGCAAATATGAAGACTGGCGCACGATAGCTAATTATAGTGGGCCATTCGATCAACGCGAATCAATTTCGTACGTGCTACTTGAATCACTTAGCATAGGAGCATCTCTATCATCGTTCCATCCTTTGGAAGTTTACACGAGAAAATGTTACATTCGAATATTTAAATATTAAAATTGAAATTTATTGGTAGTTTTTTTTAATACAATACGACATCTTATTTAGTCTAACTTTTAGAAAGAAGAAGAACCAAAGAAAGACGAAGAATTCTATTCCATGCTTCTTAAAACAAAGATGATATCAGTAATGTCTCATGGGCAAAAATAGATAACAAGCTGTAATAAAATTGCGCTGAACATAATACAAACAATCATTATTTATATAATAATAACACATAAACCTCATGAGAATTTATTGTTGATTTTATTTTAAGATTTTCACAAGTATCAAAGTAAGAAATACTTTAAGATAGTCTATCAAGCAATGTTAAGTAATATAATGAAATCAATCAACAATAGACTGCAGGCTGATGAAACTGTATCAGATAAACGCACGTTAAATGAGGTAATGAATACGCAATCGACACATATAGATAAAAATGATAATGGCGATATGGATCCTTACGGAACAAATTGGATCAGTGACTGCTACTGCAATACAAGACGTGATAAAGTCTATTCCACTTAATCACTCTTTCCTTAATTTTGGAAGTCTTCATTTATTTTATGATGGCAAAAGTCAAAGTTCATTTTATTACAATGAGTAACAATAGACTTTAAATATTAATCAGTCAGGTATTCCTAAGAGTCTTGAAGAAGGAAAGGAAAGCGTCGCTAAGGGACCTTAAATTTTTGGAATAATTTTCCTTAAGACATTACAGAACTTCGTGTAAAGTCCTCAACTGTAAATAATATAAGCCTGAACAAATCGCTCTAGGGGTTTTATTTAAATTTTCCTTTATTAAAATACCGTGGGATTCGCTTTGCCAGTATAGTATAATCGGATTGAAATAATGAGATTATAGCGTGGAAGGACTCTAGGCGACGACATTTGCTTCTACACAATTATTTATAATGCAGATAACAGATATTTCTCTGTAAAGCATATTTTCTTAAAATGGTAAGACGGAATCGCGTCTATCAATTATAATGAAACCATTTTAGCATAATGTAGACAATTGGTCATCACAGACAATCCAATGAAGCTAATTCTACTTTAACTAAAGTTGATGTGATTTTCTGACGAGTAAGGTTTAGGTATGATTGAACTAGTCTTAATAAATAACAATCGTCAATCATGAAAGTCTCAACGCTGATTTGTGGCACAAGAGCTATAAGTCCAACGGTCACCGTTATCGTTGACACTGTGCGACATACCGCGAGGTCAAGGCGCGTGAGTCGTTGGCACCGCACCAGATGAGTTCAGTTGACAAGTGATTCAAATTCGATACGCATTTCAAAACCATAACATTCACAGAGGCCATTGACAAACACATTCTTAGCGCTATAAAACTAAGAGCCGCACATTACAGTAGCCAAATGTGGCATCATCACTGCCAATAGTAGCATAACAAAAAGTTTATTCATCTATTACACAAATCTTTTGCAGAAACGAAAAATCGTAGTAAACATTTTTTTTTAAGTCACATAAAAACTCATAAGTAATGAAAATCCTCGGAAGTCAAATGATATAAATTTATTAAAGAATGCAAGAACGGGAAGTAAACAGAATGATATCACCGATTCTTGTTAATGGTAGTGGATATTTCGAGAACGGGATTCCTTCAGTACTTCTGAGAAAACCGGAATCTTGGCGAGCACAGCTCTCACCTTGTGGGGGACACGTGGCAGGAATCCTGGTAACTGAGTCATCCCTAGTAAATGCATTCAAGACAAACTTGAGAAATGGAAAGAGATTTGTCACGTAGAAGTCAATAAACCTGCAAGTCACAAGGCTCGGATTTATCTTCGTATGCAATACGTATTTCATTAAAATATATTGCTGGTATTGCTGGTCTTGTCTAAGGGGAGTCAAGAAGTTCATACTATTCGACGTATAGAGATAGTGACCATGCTGTCATTTTTAACTAGTGGACCACTCCATGGATTTAATTAAAGTCGAACGTACTAAAACAACCGGAATTGACTACTTAATGTGTTCTCCGAAGCACAAAACACTTAAAATTTCCCAATAGTGGACAAAAATTACCTCAATGGTTTATGCTTCAATTAGCGACACCTTTTTTATTTCTCAGATACAATACTAACTGAGAGAATGCAAAAAATAGGTCTGCTTTCCACATAATTGCACTACTGATAACATGTTTTTGTAAATGAGAGGGTGTTTGTTTTTTTTTATATAATTAATATATCTTAGGCAACACATTCCAGGCTCCATTTTAGTTACTTAAAATTTGTTTTTATTATCATCATTCACTCAATTTTTAATATATTTAATAAAATAAAAACAATCGTTTACTGATACTTTACCTAATTTAGTTTGTTAAATATTTCCCATGATTTATGTGAATGTGTTTATTGTGAAAATTACGAATCAGTAAAAATTCAAAATGTTCTTCGCAAATGGGAAGTAAGCAGAAAGTGGGAAAAAATACAACAAAGATAAATTAAACTAGACACAAAAAGTTACAAATGTAACTTACTAATCTTTTCCGAGCATTTAAGTAATAAAAACATTCAAGAGTAATCGACTCGAGCCGACACCAATAATAATAGAAAAACGGTAGTTACCAGTTTTTGTAACCTTTTTTAGAATTCACGTGACAAGTGACCTAACAGGCGCGTGGCCTGATAGCATTAACTAAACGCTGCAAAATGTTTTAATAATGTAAATACAAGAAGATTTTTAGTAGATAAAGTCCGCTTAGGCCTCCCCAGACGGACTGCATGTTGCTCTAGTAAATATGTTTATACAAATACTTAATTTATTTTTGTTAAGTACTTTATACGTGATAAGATCAGCCAAAGAAAGGTTTTAAATTTTACTATTATGTATATAAATATAAGACCATAGTAATAATAGAAGTTCTGGAGACATAGGCGCAAATGACAAATTAGCTAAAGAAGAAAACGTTATTAAATACAGAATCGTTTTCCAAGACAAATCACTCAAGCTTCATGTAGCACGTATAGAAATCCTTCGATTTGAATCACGATCTCCAGTAACTAAGGGCATTCGTGTACTTATGTCGTTGCTGCAAAGGCGAAGGTGAACCGGCCGCGGCTTGACGCAGTGCCAATAACGTGCCGAAATAATAATGAGAATATAATGCACCGAGAACACAACAGCAACGAAATGGACACGTAATTTTTTCATGTGATGAAAATAACAAAATAAATTCAAACAGGACAGGAGCCATGCGTCAAGTTGATTACACATGCGTTGCGACACTGAAAACTGAATTGGAACAGGTCTTGCTGGTGAATTGGCAAATCTTTCTGATCCAGAAAACAGCAGCGGAAACATCTCTGTTATAGCAACAATTTACCGAACACCTTTTATGTGCTCAGCATTATTTCAGTTTAGTTTTATAGAAATTTAACTATTCCCGATAATCTCTCATAATTAATTACTTATTCCAATTATCTTTCAGATATTTAAAGATAAGTTTATCCCCAAGTGAAACTACATTATTTCCAGAACAATCTATACTATGTATGACATGTATGAGTCTCATGTGGCGTCGACATCGTAAAGTTGCACTCCCTTTTATCCCGCTGGAAGTTATTGCGAGGCGAGTAAACGATAAAGTCCAAGAGATGAGCAGTAACGTCTCTCCGAGACATTTTTGATTTTATGTGGCCATGAACACAAACGATCAAGAAGCGGGCTACGTCAATACCTAATTTTACAATTCTAGGTTTCTTCCAGATTTGTACATAATTATATTCATACTCTATTCTAATACATAAAAATGAGATGGAGTGTGTTACCCAATCACGCAAGAGCCGCTGGTCCGATTTACATGAAATTCTGCATGGATATAGCGTAGCTTATTTAACTGGTCAGCCTATTTTTGATTTTGATATTTTTGCTATTTAAAGATGGCGACAATTTTAATGACGTATTTGATTTCAAACTTTCATATTTATATTTTAAATAAAAATAGAACGATAATAGTAAGCAAACTTTTCATGGCATATACGAGATTAACATTCAATTTTGTATTCGAAAGGCCCTTATCACTTTTCCTGTACCTAAGCATGGGTACATTAGCTAGTTATACATATTTTAATGTAAGTGAATATATTAGTTGCTTAAATACCTAAATACGTTAAGATGTTGTGTGATAATTAAACAGCAAGTATTTACACAGACGTTAAAACTGATTTAGGTATTACATCATCTAACTTGTTTTGAGAAGATTTGTGCTCAGAAAATACTCGTGATGTGTATTTTTTGAGCACCTAGCAGACGATTTTAGGTATAACTTTTTTTGATTAAAAAAAACATATTTTACAAATCACTATGAGAAATTTTAACGAAATCGTTTGTGATTCGCTTTGGAGGATTATTTATGAGCATCAATTGCGATAGTACAAATTGTTGTTTGGCACAAATTTTCTCTCGTACATATTTAGTTATATTCTGCTACCAACGAAACGTTGTTTTGGTACACGTAACTATGAGTGTTACGTCAATGGAGACCATTGTTTGGCAGTGCCTGCGCTTCCGTCCTGTATTAGAACTGGCATGAATAAAGTATAGCACATGTTTGGTCAAATACTGTCGTTGTTTTGCACAATGTTCTGTCTAATGATATGTAAAAAAAACATAGATGTGTTGGCAGTCGAAGGTGTGTTCCTATTCATGTCTTTACACTAAGACATTATTCTTATATTTTCTTCGCCCTCTCAGGGGGGCGAAGAAGAAATCTTTTCCAAGAAAAAGCAAGATTGAATTTTCCTCGACCTTTTCTAAATACACAAAGCGACCACTGAGAGGTTGTGTAAATGAAAATGTCACATAACCCGATATTTCTCCAAAGAAAGTATGAAAACGTTAGTATAACCCTCGTTAAAAATCCCTTTTAACGTCTCTACCTCGCTTTGATATAAAAAGGGTTTTCAGTATCATCCAGTACTACGTTACTTTTTTTAAGTATCCGAACATTTTATTAACCTGCTTTACTTTGACAAGGGGATTTAAAAAACTTTTTAATGGCGGTCTAACCCTTTGAAGTTCGACTCCGAAGGTACCACCTTAAAATCTATTTCTGTCTTACAACGGAGCGTTAAACGATTTTGTGGTCTAGACTTAGGGATGTAACAAAGGTAATTTATATAAGGGTTGTCAACCCTCAGGTAAACACGCTTTCTACACTCATAGCCCTACACTAGGATTTTTTCCTGTGTCGTGGGTGCCATGGACACACAAAGACGAATACACAAACACCTAGAACAGAAATCTAAACTCATCATTCAGATGCCTGTCTGGCCAGGGATCGAACCCGGGGCCCACTGCGCGTTAGATCGGTATGGTAACCGCTCGGCCACGCGGGTCGTGTGACAAATCATATCTAGGGTTGTTCGTTTGCTACTTCTATATTCACTTTCAAGGTTTAACTGATTTAAACCTTCAAAGTTTATCTTGCATAACCGATGCTTCTGCTTCGACAAGTTTGACAAAAAGCAATTAACACTAACAATGCGCCTATTCAATATTTTTCTCCGATGAATAAAGGCACCTGTCTCGTTGTAATTCATCTATTGTTACCGGCCGGCTAATTGCGATGCGAGAGACGACGTTACATAGTAACTGAGCAGTAGCGAGTGAATGGTCTGTCACCACCAGTAGGTAACAATTTGTCAATCCTACCAAATTTTTGTTGAAGGAAATGAGCTGACATCTATTAATTACATACGTATATTATTATAATTCAAGTTTTTCCACGTGCTAGAACCAGTGTAGTTCGACCGGGGAGGTACCACCGCCACACCTATTTCTAGCGCGAAGCAGTCCTTGCATTTCGTTGCAAATAACATAACATTCACAACCCCTTCAAGATTTTGCTTAGAACCGAGCTCAAATCCGCATGATCAACTAGTATCTGGTATAGATATATAAAGACGTGATAGTGTGTGACTGTTTGCTACTCAATCACACAAGAACCTATCCTATTTACATGAAACTTAGCATGGATGTATAGCTTATTTACCTGGTCAACTTGTAGGGTACTTTCTTTTTATTTGAAGTATTTGAATATGGCGAATATTTTTATGTCCCGTAGTCTTGTGCAAACTGACATATTTTTGTATGTGTTCTGGAGGCTAGGTCTTTTTTTTTGGTCCGAGACATCGAGCATGTACGGGTCGTAGTATCTCGTATGTGGTATTAATTTATATGCAACTGAAAAAATGAAAAGGTCAAAACCGTTGCGTATTTAATTGCACGATGGTGTAACGTGCTCGTTGATGTCGAACGCATTAACTCAAGTAAAGGTTAAGTACTAAACTAATAAAATTGCATACATATAATTTGAGAGACGAGTCGAGAGAGACGAGCATCTCACAGCCTCTATGTTCAACTTGGGGTGATGTTTCTGTTAGTTTGTTACAGAATTACAGATGTCTATGGGTAACAGTGACCATTTACTATCAGATGGAACTAGACTGCAAAGTTAATCCTAAAAATAGTTATTATAACAAATTGTTATAAAAGCTTTTGTTATTGCAAAATAAGTCGGTACAGTAATAGCGCTATAAATAATCAATTTATCAAAAGCATTTTTCCTTGTGAACTATTGTTGACGTGAGCAATTCCTCAAAATTTATCCTGTAAATGGTTCACTATTATTTATTGTAGCGTTCCTATAACGCAATTGCCGAAATATTGAAATAACATACAGGTGATATGTGAAATAAAGAATGTATTTTAAAGTGTCAGTGTTCAGTCGGATTCAGTATTATATTCTCGTCCTAAATAAGTTGAAGGAATATATTATTTGGTTTAATCACTTATAATATTTCTTGATCCACTGTTGATCAAGATATAAGTGCTCCCTACACGCTATGATCATACTATGATCGTAATACCAAGTGCCTCACTTCCTCACTTTACAATACAATACACTAGCGCTCTGGTATTGGTTTTTGTTTTTATAGTTATAAATATTAAAAAAAAAAAATGAAAATTCAGCTGTATTTATTTCAGTGTTTAAAAATTGTTAAATACAAAAACCTATAATTCCAACTTACGTTCGTTCCATTCCAAAAACATTTTATATCATACTAAAAATAAAACGATTATCTAAAAAATCGAAATCTCCAGTTAGGTCATTTTTACTATCAAGTCGACGTGTATACGCTGTCTCGTGCGCACGTTGATGTCGATCGCAAGGACTAACGACGGCGACGCTTGTCGCTTGTCACGCAACGCTACCGACTTTGCAACTTGTGTTCAGTTACTGTTCGATGTCTATAGTCTTTGTTATTCAAGGTAGAATGAATGTTTCAAAACTCCTCATACTCTATATATACTCTACTCTACATATAGTATACTCCACTTTGTTCTTTTATGAGATTTAAGTAGAAAAAGAGCATGCAGTCCCCTTGAAGATAAGTAACCTCAACCGTCCATGGATAGCTGTAAGCAACTTGAACATGGGTTCTATTTAAAGTCATTAGTTGCTTTGCTACCCCCGAGGGCTAAGATAGATGATCTCATATGAAAGTAACCATATCCTTCCATCGCAACGCAATAACCGCTTCAGGCTCAGAAATGTGTAGCGTTGGTACCTCCCCGGTCGAACTATCTTCGTACTACCACCTAGCTACGGTATAGCCGTCCTTATAGTCCAGGGACTGACCTGGCCGGGGCTGTGTTCCGGTTTGAAGGAACAAACTTATAGCAGAAGCTCTCCGCAGTCCTCAAGATAAAACTGAATTTTAACGTCAACCTAACTACACGCTCATTTTCTACTTCAACTTTTTAAGAATATATGATGAAATTTCTTTACAAAAAGTCACTCCTATTTTATGTATTTTGCTTGAATTTTGTGTACAATAATTGGAACACTATGTTCATCATCCTGTTATGGCCGTACATCAACTAAAACGAACTGTTTATATGCACTAGCTTTAAACACGTTTAAAGGGAATTCTTAGTCATGTCTATAACAATGGCTGATCAAACGAGATAATTACTCACACTAACAATGATTAAACAAACAAAATCATTACAATTGTCAAACTAGCGACATGTAGTTACATTACTCTTTTATTAAAAGCGTCGTGTTTACAAACTTTTTTTGCGCGTTCAATGCTTCTATGGAAATTTTCCTATGCAAAAATAAATAATCACTCAAGATCAATGTAAGGTTTACAAATTAAAGTATTTTATTCGATAGACACGAAATATAGTCTTTGACCGGGGAGTCTATACAAGTTGCAATTTCTTCTTATACAGGCAGTCACGTAGTCACTCTCAGTATTTTTTTGTGTAAACACAAGCAGAAAACGAGCGTGTTGTCTACCTGAGTTAAATCTTTTATGGATACCGAGATCAAAATCGTAGACTACTTCAAAACATTTCGAGAAAATATGCCTTTACGGTAATTTTAAGTTATTCAATACGAAAATGAGCGAGAATACTGCTACCACGGCAAGCCCAACATATTTAATACGCTTATATCCGCAGTTTATTCTCTGCTAGAATAAAGTTATTGGCCAAACACGAATGAAGGAAAGTTGAACAATTTAATGTTTATGCGTAAAAACCCGTTCATGAATTACATACTATTTTTTTCAAATACATTAACCATATATACCTACATAAACTAACCTTGCTTGCAGCGTCTTTTTATCTGAGAGAACGATAACTTACTAAATATTTGGGAGGCGGCTCGGGGCAAAGTAAATAGACATGACCTTGGGAAAGTTAAGTGCGCGATTTCACGAGATAACACCTTTATCGAGGCGGCATAAAATTTTTATACCATTCGAGCGAGAGTAGTTCACCTTGCAAAACCGTCAAATGGAGTTGCATAATGCGAGTACACTGACCTGCGTAACCATGTCCCAGTAGAATCCGTCGAGCATGGACTTGCCATGTTGATGTTGGCGGCAGAGGGCCGGCCAGAGCGCGGCGCGGACGGGGCTGTTGATCGGCCACGAGTTCTCTCTGATGAGGAGCTTGAGCTCGCGCTTGCGGACCGGCTGGAGCAGGGGCTGGACCTCCTCGAAGGTCTTGAGGGGTGCCTTCTTGCCTGCGAATAAGGGCGAGGGTAAGCACTGCGTCCAGACGGGGGGAGTTTCGGCGGGGGCGAGGGATTCGGCGCTGGGCGCTCGGAACGCGGCCGGTTCTATGTACATCGCGGTGGTAGCGCGGGGCACATGCTTTCGGTGCGCGCGCGCCTTCGGCACTGCCGCCGCGAGCTTACCCAGCCTCCGGAAAACGCGATAGCGCCCCGGCTGTCACACTTCGATTGTTTATCACACCGTGCGAACGCCGCGCCGGTCCTTTCGACCACACCGAACGCTTCTATTACGAACTAAGGACTAAAAAAAACTTAGGTTCTATTTAATATTCATGCTAAATGGTTATATGTTTATATCTTTTAAATTTTTAATGTCTGTATAATTTCTTAATTATCATTTTTTCTTTAATTTTAAATAGCTTTTAATTTACATATTGCCATTTAAATATTAAACTGAAATTATTATTTATCCATTTTAGAAGTTCAGAAGTAGCAAACGGGTTCTCTCATTATGCAATTCATTTAACATATCGAATCAAATGACAAGTACTGGCAAAAAATATCCAGTAAATTACGCTAATAAAATTCGCTTTACCCAAAATAGAAATTACGAAACAAGAAGTACAAGACGATTGCCTCATTATTTTGCTATGATTTCTGTTGACCAATTAGCGAATTGAATAAACATTGAAAATAAAAGCATTAACAAATCACCCAAAAATGTAAACAAAATGTTTGTATCGGGCACATACATATCAACGTGCACAATTATAAAAATAGTCATTGAATTATAGCAAAAACGCACGCAGCGAGCTGGACGCGAGCCAGGTACGGTTTGGGCGCACAAACCCGGCGAATGATTCGTGCATATTTACACGAACAACAATTATGACGAACTTTTGTTGACAATTGAGCACAGTAATCCATTTTGACTGTAACTACGCCATATATAGCTAATCCGAGGGCCACGAAATATGCTTCAAGCGTTTATCGTTTGGTGCTGCAAGCGTCAACGTTACAAACAGATTTAAGTGACCCTTTACATTCCATAACATTTTGCTACTTGTAGTGAAACACGGTGACGATTGCAGCGTCAAGCGACTTTTTCGTAGCTCCCGGATAAGGCAACAGATAACGATGACGACCAATTATCAAACGTCACCGATAAATATCATTTAACACTGTTGCGTTATTATCTATATCGTACATTTATCTAGAACTCAGCGGAATCTATCGATCGTTCTTAAAATCGAATAACGGATTAGTCACCAACAATTCCTATAATCCAGCCTTCATCTAATTGTATTTGACTAACTATTACTTAAAAATACTTAATTTTCTTTACAATTAAACTAATATTTACCAATTAGCGGACGTTTTTATTGAGTTTTAGTTAACATAAATCACATCGTTACTACGGCCAAGCAATCACATTCTAATTAAACGTTAATGTCGTGATCGGAATGTTGTTATTCCAAATACGCTCATGTGAATTTCTACTGAAATAACGATCATCATTCAAACAATCATCAGTATCCAGCTTATCTGGCACATCACCATGAACAGTAAGAGTCCACTCATCCGGCGTTTCCGAATACCGATAGCTTTAGCAATGGCATTTTGTTCATAACAAAACGGTTTATCAGTTGTACGTGGAAATGAAATTCATTGGCAGGTGTTAGAATACTGACGTTCGTTTGCGATATCAGCAATACCACAACCTATTTCCTTATACAAAGTAGCCGTGTAGTACTTGCTTTGTTTCAATTCGAAGTATATTTAGCTGACATTTAGTACATGCGTATATCAACACCCAAGACTACCAATAAGCAGCGATCATTATTTGGGAAGTACGGTTTTCAAGTTTTTTAAGTTATAGGATTCTTCTTTTTAGCCATGAAGGAAAACTTCCTGAGGAAAAAATCATGTCTAAAAGTTCTTAAATAAAGCTTTTTCAGGCAGGCAATAAAGCTTATAGTTAACCAATTCGCGCTTGGCTCGCAAAACTCCTCTCACGCCTGATAGGAGACCCGTGCCCAGCATTGGGAAAATAATGGGTTGAAGATGATACATTATGTAACTACGTTTCAGCATAAGAGAAATTTAACCAAGTTTCACCCAACCTGTATACGCGTATAACATTACTCAAGTGTATCTGCAAACTATGAATATGTAAATTGAAACCACGAACTCCTTGCAAACTATACCCTTTCAAAATCAACATTACTAAGTTTGGTATAATCCACAGCCTCAATAAATTAATATAACAAAGGGATCAGACATTTTAGGTATTGTCTTAAACCTTATAAGCTTCATATAAATAATTCTTATGCTATTGTTAACTTGACATCGTCGTAACAGTAACAACAGTGTTGATATTTAAACAACAAATAAAAACAATTTTATTAATCAAATGTACCACATCTAATTTTTGCCACAAAGTTTATGAATGTCATATAAATTGTCAAAATAATGTGACTGACCTAAACACGTAACGTCGCCTAAAGCTGAGAACGAAAAGTGGTCGCATTGAGGGCCAAATATCTACCTTTTACAATTTTATATGTTACGGGTACTTACGATATGCGGTTTTTGAATTTCTCATTGCCGATATTTCGATCCATGTAGGATCGTGATCGCGGCGAAACTGCGGTGGTGGGTAGAAACCGGTGGCAAGCATTACTGGTAGATTAATCTAACTCTAAATGTAATTCGAAATAACCGCAAAAAAAAAACGCATATCGTGAATACCCGATACATACCTATTAAAATGTTTAAATTCCGTGATAATCTGGTTTAAAATCATATAACCTTCAAAACACAGGAGAATCAGAAAAGCGTTAAGTGTAAGATCGTGGAAACAACATCTCAGGGTACATCCAAAAGGTCTGCAGCGGAACGAGTATAATTTGAATACGTATAGGAATCACTTTTTTAGCACGTTCCCGGAGAAGTGTAAAATTATGCATAAAGTTTACACATAGAAAATACGACTGCTGCGAGGGACGACTAATGTTGATACTAAGAGTTTCAAAGAAAAAATGAAAGACCAACCGCTTTGGATCAGAAAACCACATACAGCATAGACAGGGTTAAGTCAAACCACAACGCCTGATAACGCGAGGTTATCTTGGCAGTCTCGGCGCGTTCGTAAGCTAGTTTGATGTTTAAACTCGTTGTGTTCATCGTTCACTGATTTGTACTTACTGATTTGAGTTCTATTTTATAATAATAATATTCCCCAACAGTGTAGAACATAAGTGAGTCGTTTTTACAAAGCATTGTGCAATGTACGTTGAGGCGTGTAGTTAAAATTTTATGTCTCTATTTACTTGTAACGTTAATTAAAGACACAAACAACAACAAATCATTATTAAGGTATAAAGTATAAAGCTGACGACGTAGCACGCGTTCTAGACAACGTGCTAACATCTTGTAACAATAGGTAGTGAATAATGTTACGCTTCGGGTATTTCGTATTGCTAGTGTTAAAGTAAAAAAATATGTTTTGATAATACTTTGGTTTTTTATGCAAATCTAACATTGTTAATTTAGATATTAAAGATTTTCTTTGTTACAAAACTGTACTCCGACCACCTTTTAAGTGATTTAAATACAGAATATTGATTATCAATGACTCTAGCATTTTATGTTAGCATGCAGTCAATCTGAAGAATTTCATCACGGTATTTTGAATCTGAAATCCCGGGACCCCGTTTGTATTCAGAACCGAAAATTGCAGATTTGAATTTGACAAACCCTTTTGCAATAAACGAATATTTACGAGAAAAGTTGTAAAGTAAAAAATATTGTTGGGATAAAATCCCCAAGTTTGCTGGGATCAGGAATGGGTAGGTAATGTAAACCACAGAATCAGTTGATGACGTCAATTATGTGCCACGTACCATAGTTATGTACGATAATTACGAGCTGTCCACCCCCGTTAGTCCCTCAATGGGATAAATATTTAAAAAAAAATCTTTATTTTTTTACTACAAAAAATACAGTACATTATGTGCCATTGTTTTATACTACAATCAACTTTATTTAGGATGTGTCGAACAATACTTTGAGAAACATAAGAGTTAAAAAACTGTTTTCTATTAATACAATGTCAACAAAGTGCTAAGCACAACAAAGTGGATTGCTTATGGAATTTTTTGATATTGTCAATGATCCGTCATTGTTGTTGCTTAATTCGTTATCTTTTAGCGTCATTAGCATACGATAATAAGATAAAGATAATGAGTCAGGTAATTACTTTTACTATGGAAATGTGTTAATTCATTTTACTTGTATTTTTTATGAATCACCCGATACGGGGATTAATGGGTTGAATATTAATACAACCCATTAATCCTCCATTGCTAACTCATACAAGCTTTATGATATTACAGTGTTGATTAAATCATAGACTCATAGTATATTTCGCCGTGAAGTGAATGAATTCTTCAAAGAAAATTTCAAGTATTTACGCCTTCTTCACTTTTAAACTTTGTGGAAAACTTCTTATATGTATATTCCGAGAGTATTTTATCCTTCAATGCTAATTCCAGTGAAAATTGTATGTACCTATTCCTTACACATGTTTTACATCACACATCTGTGAAGTGCGTGGAATTCGTACCCCGAACTTCCAGCACGGAAAGCCTTATTCAATAATGGATTTTGCAATTTAAATGCATTTAATTAAAAGTATAAAAATATTTTATAAAAAATAACTTCATTACTTTAACGAGTAATCCAGTTTATATTTGATTTTACTCTGTATAAAAATAGAAACACATGCGACATCGAAATATTATCAGGGGACTGAAAAGGAAAATTTTAATGATTTTCATCATACGCTGCAATGCATAAATAATGAATAGTATGATTGCAATACAGAATTAGTGGTAAACATTAACGTGACGAAGAAGTGGAGTTAATGGGGATGAAATGCGTCAACTCAGTCAAAAGGTTTAGGGTTCGAATCAAGGCACCTCTGATTTTTGAAGTTATGTGCATATTAGTAATAAAAAAAATCTTTGTAAGAGAAAGAATCTTAAAAAAGTATCTACACGCTAGCACCTGCATCTTAAAATTCTCAAAGATAATTTCAAATTTTAAATTTTATAAAATTAAAACAGATTACAAAGTATTGCGTCGCAAGTCTTTACGCCCATCCCGGGAATTTATATTCTCAATTTATACATTTGTCTTATAATGTAACTCTAAAGAAACAAACATCATTTTTATAATACATTTAAAGTGAAATTAACTCTAGAATAACATCAAGTAATTTAATATTATGTATAGTGAAGTAATAAACGTGTGTGAGCGTTTGCTCCTAGAAGTGCCTAATACGTAAAGTCTATCTAGATTGTAGTGTCTATGCAAGTGAAGTAAACTATGCACGGTACGCCTTAGGACTAATTTAGTCTATGAATTACGGCTGACTTCTGACTTATGCCCAGCGATGGAACTGTAGCGGGTGATGACGACTTAGAAGTGACGAATCAAACTATTAATAGCACTTCACGTATCAGTAAGAGTATGCGCGATTGTTGCCCTATATTGTGAAACGGCATACGAGGATTTACCCGACTGCATCAGGATGGCAATGTTCTTCGAGCGTATGTATGTCTGTATGAATGTATGTATGTATATATGTATATTTGTATGTATGTATGTCCATTTCTTTGGCACGCGCTGCAGCCCAAACGGCTCGATGGATTGTGACGCATGAAATATCATTAGAATCGTCTCAGTTTGCTCAAATTATATAGCTGATGTCATTCGGACACAGGCTATTTTATATTTTCTACTGTTACGACAATATGGGTATAAAATTAAAGCTAGTAAAAAAGACTAATCTAAGAGTAGGTACATTATATGACTATTTTAACAAAAGCTTCTATAAGCGTTAAATTTAATATACCTTTATCATTATTAATTATTTAAAAATAGTTTTAAGCAGTCGGGTTTTGTTTTGTTTTTAATGTTTTTTTTTGATGTTACTAGTTGTAAATTAATATATTGGCTCGAACTTCTACATATAAATATCACATATATTCTAAAATAATAAATATCTTTGCCCTTATTTATCATTTTATTTGTCGATTCTTAATCTCATTACAACTTGTATAAACAACGTTTTATACGGATTAGGATGTTTTCTGGAATATCTAGAAGTAGTATATTAGTTTCATGAGCACCACGGTGCTGATGGATATGACACACGTCAAAAACTTAGCTCATATGTGATACAAATAGTAAAAAGAAAAAAACAAAAAAAAAAAAAATACTTTATTTCTTATTCTTAATCCGAAAAAATAAATTTCGCAAATTCGATGTACAGACACGCGGTTCTTTTATTTCTATTTTAGTCATTTATTTATCATTTAATAAATACACAAGAACATGCCGAACAGTAATTACCCATAAAAATTACAAAAAATAAGATTATGAAACCGCTATTTCATAATCGAGTTAAAACGTGATAGAATTTTATCATTTACAATCGCCAAATAAATTAAGTTATAAAATTTCTTATCTAAGTACGTAAATCAACTTCCTTTGAGCTATTTTAAAAGATTATTTAGGTAGTTATAAATTAATAACTTATGCGTCACATACATTGGATATATATAATTTCACTAGATATAATATGCTCTTTATAGTTTGAATCAGTTATCGTTACGTACATTAATTAAGATTAGTCAATTTCGCCAAATAATTCTTACGCACACCTACATATGTAAACAGTGATAGCCTAGTGGTTAGAAACTCGGCATCTCAATCGCAGAAGCCGATGTTCGAATCTCAGGCTCATGCCTCTAATATTACTTTACTCTTATTTGCGTATTAAAAATTAATCATCACTTGCGTAAACGGTGAAGGAAAAGCATCGTGAGGAAACACATGTTAGAGTTCTTAAAAAGTTCTCGTGGGGGTGTGAAATTTACCAATAAGCACATGCGCAGTGGACTAAGCCTAAGCCTTCTGAGAGAATCCCTTAACCGGCAATGCGCTACAGCTTGACGACGACATGTTTTTCCATATGTGAATACGTGCGTGCGTGTAGGTAAATTCTGTGTAGCCGGGAATCTAGCCCGGGACCTACTGCGCGTCAGACCGGTATGGTGACCGCTCTGCCACGCGGGGCTCAGTTCGAGCTTTACACCAGAACAATTGCGGAAGTTTAGAAAACTGTTATCAGGACCAAAGACACGTGGGGCTCTAGCCTTAGACGTCATAATCTGCTATTATATCTTATCGACTGTTACAACTTATGTTACAACCCTGTCATAAACACGCGTTTATTGGATTGTGCATAGAAACCAAGGACGGTTGGTGCATAAACGGCTTTACGTTTATCTACACTTGAGAATACAACTACGACATTCTTGCTCACATCGTAAATAATACATGGAATACAAAAAAATATATATGATGGATCATAGGAAAATAATATCGCCCTATGAGCATGCTATTTCAGTTTTTTTTTTTATTATTTTGAATGCCTTATAATGCGGAGCGGAAATATGAAAACACTATCATAAATAGTAGGGTTGTACAATTTAGCCGGCTAAAAAGTTTGATTAGTTAGTTAGCTGGCTTAGCTATTTTTAATATTTTTCATTACAAATAATAATTACCTAGTTAATTAGGTATAAAATAGCCGCTCAGCTGTTAGCTAATCAGCTGAGCTAAGCTAAATTAGCCGGTTGAAACGCTATTTAATTAGCTAAGCTTTTGAGTTTACTGGTTAAATTGCCTGTCGGTTTGCTAGCTAATTATTATCTAAGCTAACTTTTTTAGCCGGCTTAACCGGCTAAATCGTACAGCCCTAATAAATAGCAATGGACGACCAACAATTTTTGACATTGTTTTGTTTTATTTAAACGCTTTCTACACTCATTCCACACTAAGCTATTCTCCTGTGTCGTGGGTGCCATGAACACACAAAGACGAATACACACGCACAATAATGTTGAGATGGAGTGTTTTAGGAACGTCAAGTTTTAATAAAAATCATATTATGGGCACCTTCTACATATTCTTTATATTCTGAGAAGCGGAAGAGCAATATCAATGATGTTGTTTTTGTACTCATCGTTCAAGTATAGATAATGTAGCGAAATTATGTAATCTATTTACTTTAGATAATGTTATCATAATTATTTGTTAAGCACTTGTTAATGTAGCTATATTTTTGTTTAAAATAACCAGTGTCTTAGGTGCCAGACGTATTGTCTATTGCGTAGCTAAGTGCCAAGTAGCGAGGTATAACACCATCCATTAGGCAACATGATGGATTATGGCTTATAGCTTTATATAGCACTTGTCATGCAGGGATGATTGACAGTTTGACATTTTGTACATTGTCAGAATTATGGGTCTATGACCCAAAATACTCACAATTACATATCCAGTGTCCCGTCTTAGTTACTATGTTAGTTACATAAACAATAATAAGAAACAAACATCGAAACCCTCAAGAGATTCAACAAAAGTGTAAATAGTTAGTGTAGAAAAGTCTAGTCTCATTATGAAGGCAGTGAATTAAGTTCATTACATCACGTTACATCTGACAGGCTACCACTGATCTTGATCCGAGAGTTCCGGGTTCGATCCCCAGATAGGCACACTGTATTGAACACATGAATTCAATTTGCTATCCTGCGTCTTTACGTTTGCATTTCCATATGTGCATGTACATATGCCACTTCCAATGAACACATGCCACTTCCAATATAAATCATCGTACAATACGATTAAGATAAAAATCGTCATAAATACTCAATAACCAAAAAAAATCAATTATCAGCAAACTGACATACGTGTACATTTCCAAAATGCTTGACGTCATCCATCAAACTGCCATTTCCATTAGATTTCCGGTCAACGTGAGACGGGTTGTGGATATTGAAGTGGAAACCGCGCCGGATATAACGTTGATGCAAGGCTGACGTCTTCATTCACATTTGCCGATTACGCAGATTTGGCGGACACTTAAGTATATTCGTATTAATGACGAAAGTTAATTAAATCGAATTACTCAAATCATAAAACTTTTTAACAAAAAATAGAAACCGACTTCCATGTCACCAAAAAGCAATAAAATAATTTAAATATATGTTG